>LOEQ01009181.1:14716-33735 GCA_001685075.1 Bramus lutescens
GCCATAAATAAAGGACATTGAGCCTATAATTCATGATCCTAGAGAAGCTAGATAGGAAGGTGAACCCAAAGAAATACATATAGTTATCCTCCTGGATGTTGAAAACAGACAAGATTGCCAGGCAAAAATTGGGAACTTGGGGGTGAGGGTGGTGTGGGGTTAACAGGAGAGGGGAAGAGAGAAAAGAGAAGGGGAAGATGGGGAGCGCTTGGGGGAATGGGATGGTTGGGATGGAGGAAGGGTGGATATAGGAGCAGGAAAATAGATATCTTAAATAAGGGAGCCAGCCTTAATTTTAGGATTGGCAAGAGACTTGACTCTAGAGGGGTTTCCAGGTGTCCAAGGAGATGTCCCCAGCTTGTTTCTTGGGAAGCTGAGGAGAGGGTGCCTGAAGTGGCCCTATCCTATAGCCACACTGATGAGTATCTTGCATATCACCATAGAAACTTCATCTGGTGACGGATGGAGACAGAGACAGAGACCCACATTGGAGCACTGTACTGAGCTCTCAAGGTCGAAATGAGGAGCAGAAGGAGGGAGAACGTGAGCAAGGAAGTCAGGACCATGAGTGGTTTGCCCACCCACTGAGACGATGGGGCTGATCTAATGGGAGCTCACCAATGCTTTCTGGACTGGGACTGATAGAGCACGTGATCAAACTGGACTCTCTGAATGTGGCTGACAATGAGGGCTGGCTGAGAAGCCCAGGACAATGGCACTGGGTTTTGATTCTATTGCATGTGTTGGCTTTGTGGGAGCCTAGTCTGTTTGGATGCTCACCTTCCTAGATCTGGATGGAGGTGGGAGGAACTTGGGCTTCCCACAGGGCAGGGAACCTTGACTGCTCTTCAGACTGGAAAGGGAGGGAGAGGGGGAGGGGGGAGGGGGAAAATGGGAGGATTGGAGGCGATAGAAATTTTTAATAAAAATAAAAAAATAAAATAAAAACAATTTTAAGAGATTTTAGGAAAGGTTATGTTGTGGGGAAGATAGGTGGAAATTTAAAGTGTAAGGGAGTAGATATTATATCTTAGTTTATATATGTAGTTAACTCCCAAAAATATTTTCTAAAAGTCAAATAAAATTTTGTAGTCATTGGTTTATAACACCCTATATTATCATCTATAATATGTGAATATTTACAGGTTGATTTGAACACTGTTTAGTTTAATGTATTTCTTTCTCACATTACACCATATTCCAAAAGATAGTGGCTCCCAACACATGAGCCTCTCTCAATCCTTCTTCCCTGAAGGAGTATATAAATGCCAGTCATGTAGATGATAAACCCGACTTTCATATGGTCCAGAGATCAATTATTTGAAGCTTATGGGAAATAGTGGATGAACATGCTCTTATTTATAAATTAAAATATTAAACAAATTAAATTAATATGTGAATTATCTAAATATTTAGATCCACTCTTAGCTTGAGGGGCATATAAACACATGGTTGAGGACCAGATGTAGTTTACAGCACATAGCTTGCCAATCCAAGATTCACAATCAAGTAGTTCTTAATTAAAATTCTATGGTCCCTGCAGGTTTTCTATTTCCTCTTTGGTGATAGTCAGAGCAGACAGTAATGAGCTGGGTATACAATAGAGAAACATATAATTTTTGTGTACAAGTATATAGATGCATGTATGAATGTGTGTATGTGTGTGTGGCTTATCAGCCAAATATCACTTCTAAAAAATAAAAGTAAGGTCTATATTTAATTTTGTCAAAAACAATTCATGCAGCCCACTTGATTTTAAATTTTTGCAAAGTCCTAAGTAATTGTAAAGCATCAGCATGCTCTACTCAATACTTACCAAGTGTAAGTACTAAAAGTTCTCATATTTAAATTTACACTGACAATTTTGCTTTTATTTGCATATCTTACTTTTTGAGAAACATCAAGAAGAATATTCACAAAATGACCATGACAAACTATAAATAAGTCTTATTCATACCATATGCACACATGCAGACACATATACATTACACATGAATAAGCAATAAAATAATTCTTCATAGAATGTATTCACTATAAACCCATCATTCCCTAGCCACATCACTCATTGGCCCACCTGCTGAGTGTCATTATTATCAAAATGGCAGGACCCCTAAGGTGAGATGTCTGATTATATGTTTTGTCCACATTTTCCTCAATTAATATTTATAAATTCTTCCATTATACAAGTGAATAAACAGATAATCAGAGAATAAAACCAAATATCAATAAATAAAAATAGAAATCAGAATTCCTAAAGTCTTTTCATTAGCCAGTAATGGGATTGGTACTTCTCAACCATTTTATCCTTCTTAATATTTAAATTATAGAAGTTTATCTAACAGCCAGTTATATTCCAGCCTCTTCTCAGCACCCTTCAACGATCTGAATGTTATTTCTTCACTTAGAATAATTGTTGGTCATTTTAAGTCTTTTTTTAAAACTTCCTGATTGTAATCACTAATTTATACTTTGTTATTAAACAACAAGGATTTCATATTTATTTTTAGTGGTCTGTCCAGTAGTATTTAACAGTGCCATGCTCTTATGTGCTTTAAAACAAATTTTTGAAATTAATCATTGACATTGCACTAGTAATTAGAGATTATAAACTGATGGGGTGATATATTTTTAGTATATGTCTTTAGTGATTCCAAACTCTGTATCTGATTAGTACATGTGGAAAATAAAATAAAGTAGTCACTGGCAACTCAATCGGGCAGCACTTTGTATGTGCCGCTGAGCAGTGTGGGATTTAATGTGTGTCTTGAAGATAGGGAAGAACATAGCCCTTTTCTCTTTAAGTGCATTTCCCATGAGAAATGTAATTACACAATGAATAAGAACAGAAAGCATATACCGGTTATAAAGAATAAACTGCAATGCAAGATGAGTAGTTTTCATTTGTGCAACATGGCATTTGATATGAGAATCACTCTGAATGGTGACCCTCATAGGTGATTTGTAAGTAGAAATTTGAGCACTGTCAGCAAAACATCCAGGTATTTGTGACTTTGCGCCTTCCGTAGGAAACTCTGACAGGGTGAGCATTCAGGCCACTGAAGGACCCTAGAGCTGAATAGGAAAGGTTGAATGATCTGAAAACCATTTTTTTTTCTTCAGAATAATCGTGGGTCATTTTCAGTCAATTTATTTTTCTGATTTTGCTCGCCAATTTACACCATGTCTCTGAAACATCATTGGTTTCTTATTTAGATGTGTGTTGCTAGAGTCCTAGAATTGAAGAGGCAAGGTTGAATGATATCATTGGGCAGATCCATCAGGTTTATTGATTGGAAGTATGTGAGGCATTCGAGAAAGGAAAAAAAAATTAAGAATGCTGCCAGATTATGATCTCCTTCCACAAAATACCTCCTGTAAGTCAACTGGGCAGGTTAGAGGTGGGACAAGCTAAACAGTTAATGTTCAGTATTACATAGGCATATAAGCAAATATTCTTTACAGCATGAAGAAAGGTTGAGCTCATTTATTTATGATTTCTTTAGCAATAACTGGTTGCACAAGAAAATACTGGATTTAGTGTATATGGAAAGATCATACACTGAGTGTAGATACTTTATTCATGAAGTAAATTGAAGTTTCTAGGGTGTTCTAGTTTTATCCTGTTGCTGTCATGAAACACTCTAACCAAAAGCAACTTAGGGAAGGAAAAGTTTTATTTCAGGTCGCATTCCAGGTCAATATCTGTCATTGATGGAAGTCAGAGCAGAAACTGAAGCAGCAGAGGATCTCAAGATGTGGAGGAACTGAAGTAGAAACCATGGAGGCATGTAAGATGGTTTACTCTCTGGCTTGCTCATTTAACCTTCCTATGTAACCTAGAACCACTAGACTAGAAAAGGCACTAGGAAGTACAGCAAGCATCCTCCCAGAATGCCTAGCAAGCAAAACAAAGCTTCTATGGACCATTTGATCTAGATGATTCTTCAATTTCATTTCCCAATGTGACTGTCAAGTTGACCATGGAAACCTAACCAGTACACAGAGGACTGAGCAAAGTTAAGGAGAGGAAAGGAGAGGAGGGGAGGAGGGGAGGGGAGGGGAGGGGAGTGGGGAGAGAGAAAGAGAGAGAGATAGAGAGAGGGAGGGAGAGAGAGAGATGAAGTCAGGGATTTTAACATTTCAAACTGTGGATTAAAATACACATGTGGATTAAAATAGACCATGGATGAACAATCATTTGGTAGAGGGAAAAAGAACAAAATGTGTGATATTCTAGAAAATAATTTAACAGATTTTCTAAGCAAGGAGGAAGGACAGTCTGTGTTGTCTAATAATACTACTGGTGAGTAATTAAGCCGGAGAAGGATGATCATTCAATTCGGGATCAGCATTGGTAAAGCAGTTTCTTAAATCATTGGTGATTTTCATTAAAAAGAGGAAGCAGACTGATGGCCTAAGTTCATGTCCACACATCCTTCTTTTCTACTGTGAGATAGGAATCTAACAGCTGATGGACCTCTTTAGAAAACATCCTGTGACATTTTCTCATTGATGTGATCTGATAACTGAATAAAAGCAGCCCAAGGGAGAGTGTGCTTATTTTAGCTTACAATACTTCATAGAGGGGAAGACACACTGGTTTGGAGTGGGAGGATACTGGTCACATTGCGTCTCTGGTCAGGGAATACAAAGCAAGATGAGTGCTGGAACACACTCAGCTTTCTCTGTGTATTCAATCAAGACAAGGCCTTGGAATGGTGCTGCCTATATAGGAGATGGGCATTTCCTTCTCAGCCAAATAATTCTGGAAATACACATAGACACACCCAGAAGTATGTTTCATGGTGACTCTAAATCCAGCTGCATGGACATGAATATATCAGGACATTAGGTACCAAGTAAAGGAAGAAGGCTCTTGGACTTGGGATTTTATGATGCATAAGTAACTACTAGTTGTCTTCCTAAAGTGAGCAAGGGTATACACAAGAGGAATACACTGACAAAGCCTTGGCTGCAGTCCACTTCTGCTAACTCAAGTCTAAAGGCTGGGGGTAACACCACTACTGTCCCTGAGATTGACATTCAACTAGATTCCAAGTTTGAATCTTGTGTTTGTGGAAAGTAAAACTCCTTCACACATCAGGAGTAAGGATAGAAAGGATAACAGACAGCAGGAGATTTATTTTTTTCTCTCTATTAGTTAAAAAAAAAACAAGACAGTTGGGGAGGCATTGACTGCTAGGAAGGTTGTGTCTCATGATTTTGCTCCATTTCTCCACTGACCTAAAGATTTCTAGGTCTTCCTCCTCTGTCAATTGATCAGGTCTCCATATTTTATTGACTGGGGTAAGAGTCCGCAGAAGCTGGACAACAGGGAGGACCCTAAGAGAGATATTCATGGTTCAAATATACTTGAGAACTAGAAAAAGACAGGAACTCTTGAGTGAATTGGGATTGCGGGAATCATGGGAGATGGCATAAGGGGAGGCGGAGGAAGGGAGGGGAGTGAGAAAAATATATAGCTCTCTCTCTCTCTCTCTCTAACACACACACACACACACAAACAAACAATTAAAAAAAGATTAGATGCCACAACCTTCTATGTTCTTTGTAATTGGATAGTCATGGAAAGACCATGTAGATACCTGTTGCATGCAGAGAGAAATTACATACATTTCAGAGACAAAAAAAAACAAGCACCCAAAAGCCTAAGGTTGTTACGTTTACTTTTTTTCTCCCATTCTGGTGGTCCACAGCCTCAGAGGTATGTTAGATGCTTTTATGGAGCAATCAGTTGGGCATACCTCAGGGTTTCAGGGTTGTCAGGATTGAAAATCCTGTACACCAGGATTTCCATAGTTGTCACAGAGTTTAGAATACACACCTACCTTTACTGATTAGTCAGTATGCAGATGATTTATTAGGAATGAGGAGATTTTCTTTGATTTTGAGATAATGCAATCCATATTAAGTGTGCTCAGAATCAGAGAGGAGGAAAGAGAACAAAACAGAAAAGATTCACAGATCTACAGTTGTTGAAATAAACACAAAATTGATGTATGGCACAAAATGTGTGCTGTAAAGACTGTTAATCTAGACAGAAACCACTATGATTGTGATCTTATATCTGTATTGGCATATAAACAAAGCTCTGAATCGCTCTGATTCTCAGGGTCTTTAGATATTCTTGCTTAGGCTTACCTTGTGCTGTGTAAATGTGTAATTGTATCTTAATCAAAAATAACTCAGCAAATTTTAATCCTATCCCTATAACCTATTAATTCTATTTTTCTTAAAAATAATGTATGGTGTGCTTCACATAAATGCATTTCTACATAGATAGCAAAAACAACAAAAAAAAAAACAGGAGTCTCAGCAGTCAGTGCTGGCACACACCTTTAATCCCAGCACTCTAGAGGCAGTGGTGGGTGAATCTCTGTGAGTTAGAGGTCTACCTGATCTACAGAGTGAGTTCTAGGACTGGCTCCAAAGCTGCACATAGAAACTCTGTCTCAAAAATAAAACAAATCAAAACAAACAAACAAAAAATCCAGGAGTCTCACAATGTGCCATTTGTAATAATAAACTTATAAGCTAGAAATATGCCTAAGAGAGAGAGAGAGAGATCAGAAAATAGAAACATATTTTAAAATTTAGAAATTTGTTTTTCATGGTAGGACAATAACCATCCTTAAAAGATACTAGTTATTGAGAAACACAATTCATAAATCCAAATGTGATTATCATATACCAGGTTATATTGTAAGTCCTCTATTAAAATGCTTTCTATCTGGAGGAAAAGGAAAATAAGAACCAAAAACAAGTAGCTAAATTCAGTTAAGTCACAGGTCTTGTGAATATTTATAATTAAATTGACCTAGCTTTGTCATTGTATAAGTTTGTGATATTGAAAAACAACAAGGACAACTTGATTAATTGCTAATGTAAGACTTATAATTGCTTTCACTTATTTAGTTTGTGCTCCTGTGTTTCCTCTCAGTTTCTTTCCTGCTCTCTGACTCTTCTGCCTCTTGGAGTCATTTTTGTGAAGATTGTATTAAATCATTTATTAAATTGTGTTCTTAAACTTTCAAAATATGCTCATTAGAGCTAAATTTATTTCACTCAGCAAAGCCCATTGACAGTAATGTTAAAATAAAGTAAACACTGAATGTGTGCTATAGTAGTTTGGAATTTTCTAACAGTGCAGTTTTCATCCTTTTTGTTTCTTGGAGGCTGTACATTAAATTCTTAAAGCAAGTGGCTACTAACACTCATAAAAACAAGGCTAGAGGCATGAGATGGGATGGAAGCATTATTCCTTCATCATGGAACAGCTCTTTGCTTTCACAAGCATGCAACCAAGTGATGGCAGTGATCCTGACTTGGTCCCATTGTTTCTCTGGACATGGATGATGAGAAGTGTTATTAAAGTGGTCTAGTTTGCTTTCTGTTTTTGTGACAAAACCCATGACAAAATCCAGTATGCTGTATGGGTTACTTCATTTAATGGAATATAGTCTATCATGAAGGGAAACTAGACAGGAAACTAGAGGTAGGAACTGAAACAGAGACCACAAAGGAACACTGCTTTCTGACATGTTTCCTCTGAATTGTTCATCTGCCTTTCTTTTACAAACCAAGTCCACCTGCCAGACTGGTATCACCCATTGTAGACTGGACCATCCTACATTAATAAGCAATCAAGAATGCCCTCGGGCATGACCATAGACCAATATGGCTCAGGAACTTCCTCAATTGAGATTTTTTTTCTTCCAAAATAAGTAAAGGTGTCATCCAAGAGTAGCGATTGCATCAGAGATATCATTTCATTTTATTTATATCCAGTAAAATATAAAGCAGTACCCTAACATAATAACAGATTATGAAGGAAGAGGTATGGCATGCTGAACCGGAAGATTTTCCAGATATTAGAGTTACTGTGTATGACTGTTTCTAAAACTTATCTGCTAAGTCGCAAAATTTCTAGAAAATTTGCACTGGTGCCTGTACACAAAAAATTATACTTACTGGAAGATGGCTCAAGAGGTAAAGGTGTTTCCACTCCTGACAGATACATGATGGGAGGAGAAAAACAGCTAATTGATCCCAATTTCCTTTTGAGAAATCCCCCACGAACCAAATATATACACAAAACAAATAAATATAATCAAATGATGAAAATAATTTTCATAGAAATATTACCTACTAGTGTTTATTTTTCAGGCTCCAAAGTAAAACAAAGATAGGTTGATTGTACATGTTTGTTTTGGGGGATCATACAAGTTCTGGGATACTGAACCTAAGATTGTATTTATGTTAGGGAAACACAAGAACTCTGCCACTTAACTCTGTTTTCAGCCTCATTCTTTGGCTTTAATTGTGGGACTAGACCTTACTAAATTATCCTAAATAGTCTTAAACTCAACTCTATCACCTAAGCTATTCTTGAGTTCATTATTCCTAAGTAGCTGTTATGATAAGACATTGACACCACACTTGGCTGATATGTTTGTGCTGAGAAAAAAAAAAACTACACCCCAAAAGAAATGTTTTTCTTAGTTAGCACAAGTATAATGTGTTTATTTGAGTTTTATGTTGTTATATCATTTTTTCAAATGTTTCCTGAACAGTTAATTATAATCAGGAATTGGTTGTGCCATGAACAAATTGTGTATAATGCCCATATAATAAATATATTAGTATAAAAATATAAGAGAGAGAAACAAACATCAGAAGTATCTTTTTTATTATTATTTTTGGGTTCTTGAGAGTTTCATAGATGAGTACTGTATTTGCATTGTTTCCATACTTTCCTCCTTCTAACTTCTTCTGTGTCTCCCCTACTCCTATAAACTCATGACCTCTTCTTTAACTAATATTGTTACATACAAAAACACATATGTATATATAAATATACCATGCTGAGTCTATTTAGTGATGCTCATATGTGTATGTGTTAGGGCTGACCCCTTGAGATTTGATAATATGAGAAATTTCTCCTCTCCTGAGAAAACTGATTTTCCCTCTCTTATCAGCTCTTGACCCAAGGGTGGAGCCTTGAAAGATTTTCCAGTTCCATGTTGTCATGTTAGCTGTTGTTATTGTTTTCCAATCTTGCTTAGGGAACCATATTGTGGAAATTTTAAAGATGTATGTTCTCTGTCATTATTAGAAGACACTGCCTTCCTAAGAAATGCCTGGCCCTCTGGCTTTGTTAATCATCTTTCCCCTCTTCCATGTCATTCCAAGGATCTTAATTTTAGGACTTATGTTGTAGATATATAAGTTGCTTATGGGCATCTTATGGTCAGTTATCTAAATTTTTATCTGTTCTTGATTTTTGAGGTTGTCTGTGTCTGCTGTAGTAATTACTCTTTAGATTTGTTGATGTAGAATATTAGCCCAAACTTAAATATTCCTATGCAGTATGGAAAAATTGTTAATGTATGATCATCAATTCTAGAAAAAAATTATAACTGATGTATGGTAATCTATAATTTGTCTTTTGAATATGTATTATCTAATATTTTCTAAACTCCTTACCCAGGCCAAAGAAGAGTAAAAAATTAAATTCTTTGGAAAATATAATTAAATATCATTGCTTGCTTTGTTTCATAGCACTCTCAATGTTTTATATAGGAAACTCATGGTTGTTCTTAAAATTTTATTCTGAGCTGGTGAGATGGCATATTAGATAAAGCAGCTTACAACTAAGCACAATGATTTAAGGATGATCGCTGACATCCATGTGTTAGAGGGAAAAAACTATCTCCCACAAGTTCTGTGACCTCCACCTGTGCACCATATATACTCCCAGATACAAATTGTTAATATGTTAAAATGTAATAATTTTTAAAAAATTATTCTTTAGAGTAACAAAACTGTTCATGATTATCTATAATGAATCTGATTTTCTAGAAAGCAAACTCAAATTTTATTTAAATATTAGTACTTATAAAAAGTGCAACTTCATATATTTGAAAAGTAAACAGTTGCAAGATTAAGTAAAGAGCATTCTCATTATGCTCTCTATTTCTTCTGCTCCACAGCAGTAAGAAGGGATCCCTTGTGAGATATAATTAATATTTAGCATTCAATTCCACACAGATCTGTTTGATATCATCTCTGTAGGTAAATTAGAACATAAGAACATCTGCCTTATTTGCTCTTTAAAATATTAGCTAGGTATTGGCAGAAGTTTCTTTCCTGCCCTTCCACAGCCATTCAATCCCAAAGAAACACACAGAGATCTGCATTAATTATAAACTGGTTGGCCTATTAGCTCAGGCTTGTTATTAACTCTTATAACTTACATCAGCCCATAATTCTTGTCTGTGCTAGTCTTGTGGCTTGGTACCTTTTATCAGTGAGGCATTCTCATCTTGCTTCCTCTGTGTCTGGTTAATGACTACAGACTGAGACCCACCTCTTCCCAGAATTCTTCTGTTCTTTTTACCCCACCTATACTTTTTGCCTGGCTACTGGCCAAGTAGCACTTTATTAAAGCAATACAAGTGACAAATCTTTACTGGGTAGATGACCATTGTCCCACAGCAGCTAGGAATTTTCGAAGGAAGGAAGGAAGGAAGGAAGGAAGGAAGGAAGGAAGGAAGGCTCATTCCTTCCTTCTTTCCCTCTTTTTTCTTTTTCTTTTCTTTTCTTTTTTTTTGAGACAGTGCTTCTCTGTGTAACAGCCCTAGTTATCCTAGAACTAGCTCTGCAAACCAGGCTGGCCCCAAACTCACAGAGATCCTCTTGCCATTTTCTTCTAAATTTTGGGATTAAAGATCTGGACTAACACCACCTGGATGGAATTTTCTATGCTATATCAAAAGCTAAAATAAAATAATGAAACAGCTCACATCACTCCTCATGTATGTTTTAATTACTTCTCTTGATAAATTTAAACCATTCATGAACTTATTAGGAATTTTATCTATATTCAGAATACATAGGTCTAAGGAAATGGTAATTAGATATTTCTATAGCATGTATAATTGAAATATGTCCATACATTAATAATTAGCTCAATAAACATTTGTGAAGAACCATGATATTATAAAGTCATCTTTAATCAGAACCTTTATTTTAAACAGAAAGTCAGTTTCAACTATTTATCATACCAGGATTCAATAAATATTTGTTTAGGGATGGCACAAGAGGGAAATGAGCAGCTACACACACCACAATTCCAGCCATAATAGGGTGTTTCATGGGTGTTATCCCTGTTATTACTCCCAAATCATACCACATCTCAAATCTCAAGCTTTTTTCGGTAAGACTCCACTTTTCATGATTTCCCAACTTGAAATGAATATATGACAGGGTAGAATCATACTGTAGATGATCTTTCTTCCATCTCCCTTCTGTTTAGAGGTGAGAAATGCCTCTTTATATTTAGGAGACCTTATCATCATAAACAAGGTCAGTGGTTATTTTTTTAACACAGACCCACCCAGTAAAAATTAAGCTTTTATTTTGTCACCGTGGCTTTCTGATTCAATACTATTTGGAAAGCCACATTTATAATGGAGGGGGATCAAGGGCCTCTAATGAATTTTGTTTTATAAACTCAGACTGTGCTTCATGACCAGTAAACCCCTGATTATTAGTACACACTGGTTTTCCTATTTGTTTATACTCTTGAGCACAATATAAACAAAGCGAAGTCAGTGGTGCAAATCCAGCTTCTCCAGGGCTCTCCAATCGTTCTTATCATGGAATTAATTCTCCTAAATCTTTAGAGGAAGACGATGCACTAAGATGGTGTTTATTCAAATCACTTAATAATGTGTCAGGGGGTAATGTTTGAAATGATCTTTTAGTAGGGAGAAATAAATTCAATCATACTATTTATTTATTTATCAATAAGGAATTCTAAAGTGAAAAAAATATGATTTTGTCAAAAGTCAGAGGAATTGCAAGACCCAGTCATAATGCTTAGCATGTATTAATACATATTATATTTCATTTGTATAAAGCCTCATCTTCCCTAGTCCACCTTGATAAAAGCTGGTACATACAGGGTGGTATGGTGGTAGATCCCCAATTTCCTTTGAACTACTGATATCTGAACACTTATTTTTTCTCTCTAATCATGATACCAGCAACACTTTACTTCTTTACTTATGTGGTGAATGTGTCACAGAAGCCCACTGTCTTCACATCATGCAACCTTTTCTCTGCAAAGGTCTGCAACAGGAAATACATTGGGTGTTAAAGTTAAGAAACCGCCAGATGTTGTCCTTAAAGAAAAAAAAATTGGTCTTACAATTTCAAACATTTAAAGCAAATTCTCCGTGTCATTGTGACCTGGAAAGTGTTTATCTTTTATATTGAATGTCAAATGGAGACTTGAAAATAATTCTGAATATTACAAGACTTACCTGTGAGAAAATTGATTAAACGATCAGAATAGATATATTAAAGGAAGCATTATTTGGGGGGAGGAGAGGGAGAGCAGCCAAGACTTTTATCCATCTTATGTCTTTCTTATGGAAAGATCATGCTGAGGATGAAAGATCTGCATTAAAACATCATAAAATATCTCAAATAACTCAATTCTGAGCCACATCTCCTAGGAAAAGCAAACATTAGTTTTCTTAAAGAATATTTCTGTAAGTTTCTCTCTGCTACATACGTCACAATAAGAACAGAAAAACTTCGCTGTGATCTCACTACACAGTATTGGTTTAGAATCAAGATGAGGAAGATACTCAAGGCCACAGTAACCATCTAGGGTAATGAGCAGTACTGTCTGTAAAGAATATAAGGAAAGATGCTGCTGAAGGAATTAATTTTCAGAAATTTCCGGCAGACTTTTAATCTATCTGCAATTATGACATAAAGCAATTAGAAAAAATCAGTATTGGGCATTGAGCTTGCTTTGATCCAAACACTTGGGAGGGAAAAGCAGGATGAACAAGAGTTCACAGTGGAAAGGAAAGGCAGTCAAACAGAAGGAAGATGGGGCTGGAGAAAGCGAAGGTGACAAGAATGGAGTAGTGGGGAAAACATAGAAAAGGGAGGAGGGAGTAAACAGGCCCTTATTCGTTGTTTAAATGTCTACCATATGCCTGCGTTTCTAGTTCTTTATTTTGAATGGTATTGAGCCCATTTAAATTGCCCTTTGCCCACGAAGGTTTTCACTGCCTCTTTGCTCTCTTGGACATACTTCACAGTTTTACCTTCTTGTTTATTCAGCCCCTAACTGCATTTTCGGTCTGGGGTTGGGTGGATCTACAGAAATTCCTAGGCTTTGGGTTTTGCACAGTGGATAGAAGCTTCCACAGATCTTGTAATTGTTCCATCCATCTGCATGTCATGTCGCAAGTAATGGGATAGTGGTCTGATTGTGTGTAGGTAGGGGTTTTCATGTCTGACTCTGTAATTTGTCAATGGCACTACTAACAATAATTATTACAGAGACAAATAATGTTTATTAATGTGCATTAATTATTTAAAGCTTCACCCTCATTAAATCTGCATGATAGATTAAAATCTCTCAGGTTTTACTATAATTGACATTGTTCAGCAGTGGCAATTAAAATCAGTCATTTCAAAGAAACTGCATGGGGCACCGTTCAATTAACAATCAAAAGAATGGAAAATCTGGGTGCTTAGACGGTTCTCAAGCACATCTCTTTTATGAGGAGTGAAATAGACCCTCGAGTCACTTCAAATGAAATTGACAGGCATGAAGCATGAACGTCTCACCTCAAAACAGGGTTTCAATTCATTTTTGTGCTAAATATGATAGAATTAGCTGATTTCTGTTTAATGAGGGGAACCAAGAATATTTAAAGGAAAAAATAGGTCATAATTCTACCCTGCTGAAGATAAAGTGTTAGACTATCTCCTAATTAGTCCATGACATTTTCTTAAAGGCATGTGGTGTGTCTGGGCATAGAAGTGTCCAACTTCACCACAGAACTTTGAAATGTATCTTGGGACAACCTGTTCTTCTCATTAATGAAATAGCTAAAAAATTTTATACTGAGTAATGACCACAGGTGACCTCATTCTCTTCAAAAACCTTCTTTTGTGATGCTTTCCTCCTATCCTCTTCCCTAGTGATTTTTTTCTCTTTAAATGTGAGCGTTGGTCAATGACTGATGGCACATGAAATTTTAAGAAAGCTGAATGTTAAAACTTAAAGGTTGTTTTTCTTGGTAACCAAAGCATTCACTTACCTAACCACATTTTCATTAAACTACATATTTGGTTAGTCAACAAAAGTAATTAGAAAGTTACCAGATATAAGTTCAAGCAAAATAATTATTTGGATCTTTGACTCTTTAATCCAAAGAAAAATGTAGTCTAGATATATACTTTTAAATTTAATACAAAGACTGGTGGAAAATTCCATCACTATGGGATAAAGATAAGACACTGTCTCCTAAGGATTGAGACAGCTCAACATCTGTTTAATTCAAGGAAGGAATGTGTTACGATAGAATTATACATAAATTAGAATTATACATAAATCTTTTTCAGGGAGAAGAATTAACAGATGGCTAGAGATGATTGTCCATTAGACTGAATTAAAAACAGTTGCATAAAAATTAATAATTTTGGCACCTACCTCTTTTCTTATGTTGTTCTTTTGGATAGGATTACTAACTTAATCTTCACATGCTTTATCCTATCTCTAATGTATAATAAAATATCAAAATAAATTAGCATATTGGAACTGATCTAAATAGGACTTACTGAGTTTTGACATTTTATGGAATGATCTTCATTGTTAACAATAGTGTTATTTATTATCAGCCTACTGTGAATCTGACATGGGGCTGACCATTACATGTGACAAGAGTATTTAATAATACTGATGATTTTGCAAGGAAATATTCATCTCTTATTGTAATAGAAAATTGAAAGTTCCCAGAACTGAAATAGAAAAGCATACCCCCTTTTTAACATGTAAGCTAGATATTGTTTTAATGGTCTCATCATCTCATTGTTCTTTTTTAAAAAATAGGTTCTCACACTCACTACTTCAATTTGACACTAGATTAATTTTGTGAACAAGATACCACATAAGTCAATTAACTCTAAAGTGAAGGAAAATTTAATGAATCTGATACTATTTAAGCAGTTACTTTCTGCTTAGAACTAGAGTATACCCTCAGTGGGAAACCTTGATCTTAAGAGTAAATAATTCTAAGTTTTTGTACTAGGTGTTCAAGGACACAGGGAATATCTTTCATTGATATGGGTAAATAGTTAACCAATGGCCTGGATCTACATTGTTTCTGCCACTGTTCCTTATCCAGCCCAGTACTGAGATAGATAATCCCACTCTGTGAGAGGCCCAGGAAAGCAGGGATGGGTATTCCCCGGGGCCTAGCAGTTGCCTTTGCTTCTACCTGCACTGGAAGGAGCTGCTGTAGCTAACACTCCAGTATTAGCAAGTGGGTTTCTGGAGGCTTGAAATCTGCTATTGGAAGCTCAGCACTCAATAAGAAAAGTCAGCTCTTGAGATTTGGAGGACACTTTATTATCTTTATCTGTTGGAAAATAGAGTAAGAATATTCTACACTGGCAAGTGACATTTTGTCCCTGTATTAAGACCTCATAGGACTTTTTCTTCTATATTTAAGTAATCACCTGAATATTGTATTTGTGTCTGTGCAGGGGTGGACACATGCATGCCATGGCATCCTCATGGAGGTCATAGCACAACTTATAGAAGTGGTCGTTTCTTTCTATGTGGGTTCCTGTGATGGAAGTCAGATTGTCTGATTTGGTGATAGTCATCGTCATCCACTGAACCATCTCACTAAGCCTATTGCATACATTTTAGTGTAAATGATAAAGAAAGAGAATATGCATTACATAAAATCTCTAATTCATTATTCTATGCATGGCCTGTATCAGGTGCCAGTGGGACTAACAGACATATCACTCAGTGCATCTTTCCACGAAGAGCTCATTATTAAGTTCAAAGAAAATATCCGTGAAGAATTAATGAGCATGATAGCACACAATAAAATTTTAATTGCATCAGAAAATTAGGACATGGAGCTGCATACAGTCATATGTAAATTAAGTTTTCTTCATTTTACATTTGATAAAAAACAGAGAGATTTGAATTACATAGAGAAAACCTTTAGGTTTTAACATTAAATGTTTTAACATTTGATATACAAGTCTGTTTTTTTTTTATTATGTTTTAAAGCATCCAAAGAGTTGCTATGTAGAGAGACTCATTGTGATAGCTTCACTGGCATTCAGTTGACCATGGTTATTGAAATGGAATATATTCATCAAGGGTTGCTTGGGTTAAATTTGTGGAGGCTGTGTCTTGATGACATTTCTCTGACTGTTGCCATGCCTTCCCTGCCAGGAAGGACTCAACTCTCTGGAAAGATAAACTAAAATAAACTCCTCATTCTCCTATAATTTGCTTTTGTCATGATATTTTATCACTGAAACAAAAACAAACAAACAAACAAACAAAAAACAAATTCCTTGAGGATGACAGAGCTTTTCTCTTCTCACTTGTTATCTGCTCCATATGTGCACATCTTTGCTATAAAGGCGTTAGCTTTAGCTTCTGAAGGCAATATTCTCTTTTTTTTCAGTCAAGCTCCAGTGTGGGCATTCATTCTTCAGGTATCTACTTTATATCATTTCCCTCTAGCCGTATCCAACCTTGGCAAGCTTCATCCTCCATGATGACTTCTTTTCATGAATGGTTTGGGTTCTGGTTTATAGAGGGATTCCATGAGATTTGTTCAGAGGAGGTTCATATTATGCTGGTGACATTCTCACACTGATTACAAACTCCAGGTATTGTATGTGTTGGTTACACCTTCTGTCAATAATTGTTTTCCAAGCTTCCAGTTCCTGCTGATGTAGAAACCTGTGCTCTGTTCATGTGTGTGCTTCCTATCTATGCCCATTTAGACAAAGAAAAATTCTGAGTAATAAACCTGCCTTATAGAAAATAGTCCTTGTTTGACTTGCTGGTTTTCAAATGGCTGAGGGCCCTGTGTTTGAGACTGCAAGAAGAAAAATTCTCCTGTTGATTTAAACCATCGGTAGACACAGAAAGTACAGCATGTAGAAGGAAAAGCAGTGTTCAAGATTAGGGGAAAATATAATCTTGATTACAGTCCCAGTGATTCCATGAGCCAGCTATGAGAGTAAAGGTGATGTAGAGAGAAGCAAATATGACAAGAACTGTTGGAAACATGACTCAGTAGGTTAGACCACGTGCTGCTCTTACCCAGGGCCAGAGTTCAGACCTCAGCATCCATGCCAGGCAACTCACAATCACATTTAACTCCAGGGGATACAACGGCCTCTTCGAGTCTTCACTAACACTTGAGCTCACATGTACATTTGGACATACAGGCAACCACATACATATTTAAAATGACAATAGTTTAGATAACACCAGTAAAAATAAAGATTCAATTGGAGACACATAGACTTATGAGTATGAAAACTACAAAATGATCTGGTTAAAACGTGTTGGATGCTTATTCACAGTAGGAACGTGATGTAAACTTTTCATCTTAATGGTTTTAATGTTGCTTTAGGACATCTCCTCAGATTTTGAAATTAGGTCATAAGACTGTATTCCCTACAGATGTTAGCTACCTCCTGAGCTTTATGAGACTACAGGAGAGAAAACACGAAAAAGGAACTTTCAGAGTCATATGCACAAGAAAAGACAGGAAAGGAATTGTGTTAATGTGAGATAAGAAACCAGATGCTATTTTCAGTGGGGTAAAATGCAGGCAACCCAAGGCCTGGAGAAGATAAGGCGCAACCTGAAACTATTTTGTTCTTGGCTTCTCCTTTAGATATGCAGTCAACCCCTTGGCATATCAGAAATTGTCAGCAACACGGTAATTCTTTCCGTAAAAAAATAGATCTGGTTATATTTATGGTGTATTTTATAGTGTCTAACACATCCTAGGGAAAGTGTAATTCTCAAAAAAAAATCTGGGCATATGGCTCTATGAATATATTCTGGGTCGAACAGAGAAGTTTTTGAACTCAGGAGTCAAAGAGTTACTCTCTGAAGAAGCAAGAATTGTGGCATGTGGAGCTGATTTCAGAAAGTTTTACTCCTGCAGTCCTGCTGAGTTACTATTATCCAAAACACACAAAAGCTGCTTTCACCTCGTTCACAGCTTCTTCTAATGGCGTTTTCCAGATAAAAGTCGTTTCAATGTGCTTTTATTGAGGTCAGAGCATTGTTTCACTGTAATTGTTTTCTGTTGGCTTTTCTGCCTTTTAGAAAATCACCTATGAAAATTACAGTTCACTGGAGCTATTGCTTTTTTTATTTGCACTAAATAAATTATTTGCAGGTAAGTGGCCAGATTGACAACATGTTTGAGTGTTCTAACAAATGAGCATTATTTAAATTGCACTGCTGTCAGCAGCACTGAACTCCAAGGGTTCATCAATGACTTAAGAGTTATTGACCGACCGTGCTGCTCCACAAAGGAGTCAAAATCACAAATTTGGGGTGTTCCCTTTTTGGCGCTGTGTTGTTTAGTTTTATTTTGGGCTTTTGTACAAAACCAAAAGCTGATCAAATATATTACTTTTATCAGTGACAGCTAAATCCTAACATTGGCCGATTTGTTTGTACTTTACAAACTTCTTCTGAAGGTTCCATAAAAACCAGTGTTCTAATTATGCTCCTAGCCATTCTGATTTTGAATGATGAAGCTCCTAGGTTGTCTTTAATATGCTCAAGATGCATTCACATTGTAGAAGATTCTCCCATAGTGGATGACATAGACAAACCATCAAGAAACACAAATAAAAACCAAGGAAACAAAATTGACCTCCAATAATTATTTTAGAATCTTAGTATTTGGATAAACAATTTAAGAGCAAAAGCACTTTAAGAGATTGGATTGGAGGGACTGAGAAGATGGCTTAGTTAATAAAGGGCTTGTTGTGCAGGTATGAAGACCTGAGTTCAAATCACCAGTGCCTTGATGGAGCTCACCAAGGCAAGCTGGACTGGGACTGAAGGAAACCTTCATCTGGCGATGGATGGGGACAGAGACGGAGACCCA
>LOEQ01009181.1:33939-44695 GCA_001685075.1 Bramus lutescens
GGGAGGGAAATGGGAGGAGGGGAGGAGGTGGAAATTTTTAATAATAAAAAATAATAAAACAAAACAAAACAACAAAAAAAAAACAAATCACCAGTGCCCACATAACAAAGCCAGATTTGGTAAACATGCCTGTGATCTCAGAATTGGCAAGGGAAACAGGTAGAGCCCTGGGGTTCAGTTGCCAGACAAGCCAGCAAGTTAGGAGTTCCAGGCTCATTGAGAAGCCTTGTTTTGAAATGTAAGTTATAAAGCATTTGAAGATGATACAGAATGTTGGTTTCTCACCTCTGTATATCTGCACATACATGTGCACCTACATGTATGCACACAAGCATGTGCCCACAAAAACATGTACAATAAACTGAATTAAGAATGCTAGATGAGAAGAAACTGCTATGGCCTGTGGTCAGCATTTTACACAGCAGGATGGCTGGGAAGGTGGACAGGTGATGGCACGTAAGGGGGAATTTTATCTGAAAATATTGAATGTTTGGAGGTTAATAACAAATTACAGAATTATGTATTTCCCCAATACCCTCTTTTTTATAAACTAATTAGCTTATATACCTGAGTGGACAAATATACTAGTCAGTAAATTTACCCACAAATATGATTGTTAGCTATATAATATAAATATCATTGACTCCCACATAAGCTTCCAGGCTGATGAGTGCAGTATTTTCAGCCAACTCTTGGGTTGAGAATGAGTTCGTTTTTAGTACAAACCTCTGCTCTCTTATGCATCGTGGGCAGTCTCAACCAATAGTCTTTATGTAGTTCAAGCTCACCTCCTTTTCAGAAAACCCAATGTCAAGTCAGCCACATGACTCAGTGGTTAAAGGTACTTACTACCAAGCATGATGACCTGAGGTCTATTCCCACGACCCACTTTATAGATTGAGAGAACTGACTCCTTTAAGCCATCCTGTGACCTCAGATTCACACTTACCACAATAAATACATGTAATACAAATGTTTAAAGAAAATTAAACAATCTCATAAAACCCATAATGCCCACTCTGCCTGGCTCCTCACATATTCCAGGAACCCGGTTCTCAGATATTAATTTTGTTTTCCTTTCAAAGGCTTACTCTATTGCTCCTCAGGAATAGAGTCTTCTTATACTTTATCCCACTCCTTTTTACATGAAGAGTGAGGAGGAGGCTGGATCTTTTCAGAACCCAGCCCCATATGTTCAAGTCTCATTTCTGTTGTTGTGATAAAATATCCTTACAAGAAGCATTTTGGGGAGAAATGGTTAATTTCAGTTCAAGATCCCAAGTTCTGGTCCCTTAAAGCAGGGAAGTCAATGTGGTAGGGACTGAAATCAGCTAGTAGCATCACATTCGCAGGCAGGAGAAAAGAGAGTCGCATGCTTGCTTGTTGGCTCATGAGCAACCTGGTTTCTCTGTTTCAGTTCATTTTAAGAATGAATCACATTATATGAGTTTATGTGTGCCTGTGTGAATTTGTGTTCACCATGCTTATGCAGGTGCTGACAAGGGCCAGCAGAGGGAGTCAGAGGCCCTGGAGTTGGAGTCGCAGGAGTTACAAATGGTATAAATCATATGCTGGACATCAAACTCTGGTCCTCTGCAAGAGCAGTACAAGCTTCCAATTGCTGAGCCCTCTCTCCAACTCAGATAACTGCTCTTAGAGACTCAGGAACATCTGCTCAGGGAATAATCCTTCCCACAGTGTAACGTCTTCCCACATCAATTGAGCTCATTGATATATATTCCATCACATGCTGCACACAGGCCAGCCCATTGAACTGCATCAGTTTTCCAAGAACTGAGACCACCTCTCATTGGCACTGTCTTTCCAAGTGGCTCTAGTTTGGCAATTAAAGATAAACAATATAGTAAATACCACTTCTTAATGATTCATGTACTGATTTTTACCTTCTTAAATAATGAACTCATTGTACATGTACAACCCTTATTCAGATGTAGCAATGCAGATAGCAGACTACCCCAAGATAATTCTATCTCAACTCAAAGAATGATGAAACAAAATATCTAATCTGTAAATTATTTATGAATATAAATGTGCAAGAGAATTCAGAGACCTTGGAAATCTGCATGTCACCTAATAATGTCATCTGTTAAAGGTACTGAATGATAATTGCACAATGCGACATCAAGGGGACCTACTAGAAAGGCATCTCATGGATTTCTAAAAAATTCTTATGAGCTCAACCCTTTCACAACCAAATGACACATCAGGCTGAGTTGGCATCAGTCACAACTTGACTATGATGACAGGTTCACATAAAGCTGAATTTTCTTGTCCCAGGAATTTCCTGGACAGGAATGAAATGAAATTAGAAAACAAAAAAACTACTAATTCCCTCCAGTTCCTTCCATCAGAATTTTAGAGAATAGCAGATAGAGGAAATGGTGATTAGTCAGCCTCTATACATGGGATACATGGATCATTCTCGGCTCTGAAAGTATAGATTAGAACTTCTCTTTGGTCAATTTGCTGCCTCAGTGAAGAGATCATGCTCTTTGGTAGCACACATTGAGGTTATTGCAGAAGACTTTCATATAGTGTGGTAACTTTGGATCTCAGTGTAAATTAGTTGTCTTTGATGTGAAATGTGACACTTGCTGCCTTAATTAAGGCTGTGTTTATTGATCTGTCAACAAAATCATTTGGGGATGTTGGAGAACAGAGAACAATTATAGTGATGTGGTCAGCCAGGATGATTTTGAAATCATTATGTAGCATTGAAAAAAGGAGCAAAATCTCCAGCAATGTAAGTGTCAATGATGTCTGAAGTTTGTATAGCATTTGTTAACTCAGCATTGTAGCAGAATGGCTATGTTCTCCTCATAATAGCTACAATGTTTTTAGGTTTTCTTTTTGTAATTTAGATCTGCTGACAAAAATCCAAGTAGTTCCACTGAAATCACAATAACATCCAGATTACCACTGTTCTCAAACCCTTCTCAAACCTTAGTCTGACAGTTTCTCCTCTGACCTCACCTCACCCTTTGCTCTAGAGAGAGAGAGAGAGAGAGAGAGAGAGCCTCTCTCCTGTGCCATTTTGACCACCTGGTCCTGTGATCCTGCAAACTCACAGGCCACATCACTTCTTAGCTTTTTATGGTGCCCTCCTCATTTTCCCAGAGCTCTGCGCTATTCATGGTTCAAATCTGTAATAGAAAGTCTCTTCTTTAGAGAGAACAGCACACTCATCTTACCAGAAAGAGCCACCTGCCTTCCTTGTGCACCCCATTAATGTTTTCTTTCATGGTATGTTTCACTATCTAATGTTATCTTGTTTGTTTGCTGTTTTGTTTCTTCACTTACTTTTATGAAAATAAAGGCCTGTATGTAACATACATTGGAATCAAAGATCAAGATTTTTTCTTTGAATAGACACTCTAAAACACTGTGTGCATGTGTTACCTTGGCCTCTGATAAGGAAGTTACATCTTCCAAATGTATACATCTCTAAGAAAATTTTTTTCAAACTCATTTTGAAAATACATCATACCAACTTTCTTATACATTAACTGTGGAGTAATTTCACTCTGAACAGGAGTTGAAATCTCCAGGGGTACAGTATATTTAAGAGGATACTTGCCTCATATGTCAAGGTCCTAGGTTTGATCTCCAGTGCCACAGGACTATGAGCACAGGATTTAGAGGAGGAGGAGGTAGGAAGATGAGACATTTTTGATTTTATCTAATTATTCTTTTTATTGATTTTTATTGAGCTCTACATTTTTCTCTATTCCCCTCCCTGCCTCTCCCCTCCTCTTCAACCTTCTCCCAAGGTCCCCATGCTTCCAATTTACTCCAGAGACCTGGTATTTTTCTTCTACCCATGTAGATTATATCCATGTATGTATCACTTAGAGTCCTCATTATTGTCTAAGTTTCCTGGGATTGTGATTTGTAGGCTGATTTTCTTTGCTTTATGTTTAAAAACCACTTAGGAGTGAGTACTTGTGATAATTGTCTTTCTGAGTCTGGGTTACCTCACTCAAAATGATGTTTCCTAGCTCCATTCATTTGCCTACAAAATTCAAGATGTCATTATTTTTTTTTCTGCTGTGTAGTATTCAATTGTGTAAATGAACCACATTTTCCTCATCCATTCTTCAGTTGAAGGGCATTTAAGTTTCCAGGTTCTGGCTATGACAAATAATGCTGCTATGAACACAGTTGAGCAATGTCCTTGTGGCACAATTGAGCATCCTTTGCATATATACTCAAAAGTGGTATTATTAGGTCTTGAGGGAAGCTTGTTTCCTAATTTTCTGAGAAATAGCCACACTGACATCCAAAGGAACTGTACCAGCTTGCATTCCCACCAGCAATGCAGGAGTGTTCCCTTTACCCCACAACCTTTGCAGCATAAGTTGTCATCAGTGTTTTTGATGTTGGCCATTCTTACAGGTGTAAGATGGAATCTCAGACTTGTTTTGATTTGCATTTCTCTGATGATTAAGGATGTTGAGTATTTCCTTAAGTGTCTTTTAGCCATTTCAAATTCCTCTGTGAGAGTTCTCTGTTTAAGTCTGTACTCCATTTTTTGTTTGAATTATTTGTTCTTTTGATGACTAATTTCTTGAGTTCTTTGTATATTTTGGAGATCAGACCTCTGATGTGGGGTTAGTGAAGAACTTTTACCATTCTGTAGGTTGTCGTTTTGTCTTGTTGACCACATCCTTTGTTTTGCAAAAGCTTTTCAGTTTCAGGAGGTCCCATTTATTCTTTGTTTCTTTCAGTGTCTGTGCTACTAGGGTTATATTTAGGAAGTGGTCTCCTTTGCCAATGCGTTCAAGTGTACTTTTCACTTTCTCTTCTATGAGGTTCAGGGTGGCTGGCTTTATGTTGAGGTCTTTGATCCATTTGGACTTGAGTTTTGTGCATGGTGATAGATATGGGTCTATTTTCATTGGAAGAGGAGACTTTTAAGGGTATTTTTAGTTACATAGACAGTTCAAGGGCAACCTGGGATTCATAAGGGTATACCTCAAATAAAATCACCTCATTCTGGTTGCTGCTAGGTGGTGTGCGTGCGTGTGTGTGTGTGTACTTTCAGAATGGTTTGCTTGTGGCATTTTACCTTAGTGGATAAGTAGTGAGATATACTATGGAAGTAAATTTAGTTCACTGAAAGTTATTTATTTAGTATTCCTACCTTCTTAGTTCTCTGCATGGTGCGGGGTGTAAATTAAAATGTCCTCAACTTTAATGGAGTTTACAGAGTACTGACAGAGATGTCAGATAGCTACCTTTTCTTCACAATGAATCAAAGATGGGGCTGTTTTCAAGAAAGAATGGAATGGTCTGGGAATACAAAGCTAGGGTACATTACTCTACAGAGAATGTAGGGAGAGGTTTTTTTGTTGTTTTGTTTTGTTTTGTTTTTTCAAAGTGGTTATATCAGTCTGGAGCTAGAAGAAAACCAGGAGTTTGTCAAAAAAGAAGCTGTATATGCTTCAGGCTTAACCAGAATAATTGCTAGATTAAAATCTCCAAAATGTGTCATTGTGTTTTAGGGAATGTTAGCCATCAACACAGTCTAGAGAGTGTTACTCATACACTGCCATCATGCTTCTTTTCATCCCCATCCTAGTCATCATCATAATCAGCATCATCTTCATCGCCCTCACCAACAGCCTGCTTTTTAAACATCATCATCTTGATGATCACCTTTATTATCATTATCCTTGTCATCATTGTCCTTCTCATCATCACCATTATCATTGTCATCATCACCATCACCACTATTATTGTCACCATCATCATTAATATTGTCATCTATGTCTTCATCAGCATCACCATCCTCTTCATTATTACCATTCATTCAGTGAAGAAATACATTTAAGTATTTCCATTGTATGGTCAAGTGATTTTATATCACTAGCAGTTATCATTAATATCATCTTTAGTTTCTGTGTTAAGAAATGAGGATCACAATGCTTTACCCCAGTTTACCTAGTTAATTAGTACAAGGCATTACTGGGTGCGTGGTAAATTTAGTTTGCTGACAACAAATGCCCTCTTTTTGTTCTTAGTATTGGTCAAGAGTGAGTGTAAACATTGGGTGACCTACACAGCATGGTTTATTACCAAGGTCATTGACATGATGTTGACTTTATGAATAATGGGTCTTTTCAAGTTACTTTAACAGTGTTGGTGCAGATAATGTCTAGGGTTGCTATAGTGACTGATTCTGTGTCCTACAAAGGGGAAAATGCATTCTAACTCAAGCTACTAAACACAGATGAACAATACTTTGTGCTTTAATTCTGGAATATATTTTGTAGGAATAGCATCCTTCTTTAGCTGAATGTTTTAAGTATCCCTTCTGGGCATGCTTGCCTTGTACTGACTATACACTGTGAATCTACATTCTGTATCCATTGTGAAAAGTCTCTTCTTCTGAACCAAGGTTCTGTACTTGACTCTGAAACCTTCCCACATTTTAAATGTCTTGTCATTGGGTAAAATCATCTGTTGTGCTTTTTAGGGTCACACATTATAGCAAGTGTGACCCCCATACACAAAGTTGCACATGATCCAAAATAGCTACAACTATATCACAAAACAAAACTATTACCTTAAAACCTGAGATAAGATTTTGTGTGTGTGTGTGTGTTTGTGTGTGTGTGTGTGTGTGATTTTTAGATTCTCAATGGGAAAGTTCCAAAGTATGAACTTCAAGGGCAATATCACATTGCAGTATCAGGAGACTGAACATCATAGTCTGGAGCAACATTTTATGAACACATTGTGGTTATGACTGGCATAGCTCTGTCTTTACTCTGCATGTCTTTTCACCCTCATAACACACGGGGTTTTTGAAGACCTTTCTGTAAACCAGATCCTGCTGACACTTTTCAACATCTAACCCACCATGTGGAACTACCAGAACTCAGCACCAAGAGATTGTGTCACCTTGGCAGCTACTGCACAGTCCAGCTCTAGAAAGCCTGTTTCCATTGTTCTTATACCATGTTCACTTCCAGGAGCCCCAGTTAATTTTGCATAGAAGCTTGGTTCAGCTTAGGCTGAACCTTGGCTGTTGACCAGCCTATTTCTCACTTCTTGTCCCTGATAATAACATTTTACTCCTGAATCCACTTATATCCTTCAGAACTTTTCAAAGCATGATAATGACCTCAACAAGATAAGCAATTTAAAAGTGTGAAGCCAGCAAAATTGGGACCATGAGACCCAAGGACTTGTCCAAGAATCCACAGGTCTTCCTGGGAATGGCCAATGTTGAAAATGATCATGATCCCTGTTTCTTATATATTCAGTATTCCCAAAAACAAGGAAAATTTCTTAAAATTAGGAAATCTTATATCTAGAAAAATAGGCAAGTAACTTAAACTTTTAAAAAGCAGTCTGAATAGGAAACAAACAAAGACAAAAATTTCAGCTCTAAAACTTGCTGTGAATTCTCTAAAGCTTCTGCTTTATAGGAGAGGCTTGCACTACCCCACTAACAAGCTTGGGAGCTGCACAGAATGCTGCTAATTCTAGTAACTCCTGGTTTTATGGTCAGGTTTTAAGACATGATGCAAAGTCTAGGTCTACTTCTTGGATTCTGTTTTGCTAGGGAAAAACTCATCCAAATTCCAATACCAATTCAATATAAAAATTTTGGTTGGACACTGGATCAGTTACTTTCCTGTCACTGTGTTAGAATACCATGACCCAAACAATCGTATAGACAAAATCTTTATTTTGGCTTGTGGTTTCACAGAGGTAAGAGTTCAGAGCAGACCGGCAAGACAGCAAGTAGCATCAAGGTTGGCAGGAGCAGGAAGCTGATGGTTTTCATTGTCCATGCATGCAAAAATTGGAGAGAGGGAATAGGAAGTTATTTGAGCTTATAAATCATCAAAGCCAGTCCTGAGGAATATACTTCCACCAGTAAGACTTCTCATCCTAAAGTTTTCACAACCTCCCAAGACAGTGACATCAAATGAGGGACAGTAGTTCAAATACATGAAACTCTGGGTGACATTTCTCACTCAAGCCACCACAGTCACAGGAGGAAACATAACACATGGGTGGGTGCAGCAGTACAGTTAAAGTTATACTAGTACTCTGGCTCTGAGGAATGCAGATTGGTAGTAATGCCATCTCTCATGGCACTCTGAGACATGGAAATGTCCTTGCCCCCTTTCCCAATTGAGGTGTCTGGGTTTGTTGCATTCTAGTTCAATCTACTAAGTGTTTCCTTCATTTCCCATGCAAGGAATCATGATCCTTATTAGAAGCAGAGGTGTTTGAGGATCACTGGGTAAAATACTGAAACAGCTAGTACATGCAGAGATATGTTATAGGTTTACATGAATCACTCACTACACTCTCTAGGACCATTTCTATTTCCAGCATCCTTGGCTTATTACAGCCACCACATTCCTTGAACTGCATAATTTACCCTGTCACCTGACAGCAGCTGTCATTATAAAAATTGCCAAGCCAATTCTGAGAGTTTCTGCACAGCGGGGCAACTTAAACTTTTAACAACCTTCAAGAAAGTCTAGACTCATCAGCACCTCTTGTCAGTTTGTACGTGAGCTCATCGCCTAGTTACAGAAAGTTGGCAGATTAGAAGATTCTAGATGACAGATCTGAAATAGCATCGGTGACACTCTTCCCCAATCATCTCTCTGATAGGAAACATAATGAAAAGTCATATTTAGAAATTTGGTAAGTTCTTTAAAAATCTTAAGATGGTAGGTTCATGGCTAACTCTTTATAATTTATTCCATTTGTCTGTAATAAAAGTGTGATTTTTGAATGTGGAGGGCATCTATAAGAAATGTCATAAATCCTGATCTGCGTTCTTATACCCCATATCATGAAGTTCACCACAGAAATTAGAAAAACACTGACTAAATCTCATCTCTTCTTCCAGTCAAATTGCCTCTTTTCGATTTCTAATCTCTGAGTGTTGATTACCCTATTCCTGTTACATAATGCAATGTATGTGCTATATATGTATTTAATCTGCATATAATATATGATGTATACATATGTGCAATATACAATATGTATTATGTGTGTGTGCATATATACATGTGTGTATGTGTGTGCAAATATCTATAGATCTAGATATAGATGATATAGATATCATCATGGCAAGAAAGGAGATATTCTAAAGAAAAATGCTTATTTCCCATATTTGACTAACAGATTTTTGAACCAATGGCTTCAAAAGTATCAAAGTTCTCTAGGAGCCAGGTATGGTTGAGCCTGCCTTTAAATACAGTACTTGGAGGCAGAGGCAGGTGGAATTCTGAGATTTCCAGGCCTGCTTGATCTTTGCAGTGGGTTCTAGGCTAACTAAGGCAATCTAGAGAAAGCCTACCTGAAAAAAAAATCTTCAGGTCAGCTAAGGCTACCTAGAGAAAGTCTGTCTAAAATATTTTTCCAGGAATTTTCTGGTAGAGAAAGGGAAAGTTTGAAGGCCTGGTGTTAGTTGCAAAAGAACTTTTCTTCCTGGAAGAGTTTTCACACAATTTTGAGACCACCTTGCAAGAATTAACCTGAGCTGAGACAATGATGGGTCAAATTGGAACCACCAGGAATGCTCAGTTATCTTTACCTCTTGCTTTCTATTTCATCCTAAATCTCATGGCTGTCCTTCTTAGACAGACTTAGAGGTCAATGGACCCTTTAATTCCACCCTCCTAAGGTAATCACACTAAATCAATCTGTGTTATCAAGTTTCAAAAGAAGATTTTACAGTTGGTGTTTCAGGATGGGTTGCCAAGCAGGCACTACATGAGCTGAGGCTTTGACCTTAAAATTGTTAGAAATAGCATGAGATCTTTCTGTCACCACCTGTGAATATTTATTTTCAGATAAACTGTAATTTTTAACTGGTAATTTTCTTTTTTATTTTATGTACATGAGTATTTTGCTAGTGTGTGTGTGAGTGTGTGTGTGTGTGTGTGTGTGTATGTGTGTACACCATGCAGGTTTCTGGTATAGTCAGAGGCTGGAAGAGTATGTAGGATTCCCTGGAATTGGAGTTTTTGATGTTTGTGAGCCACCATGTGGTGTGGGGGAATAAACTCTGGTCCTCTACAAATAGAGTAAGAGCTCTCAACTGCCAAGAAATCTCTACATCCTCTGTAATTATTTTCCCAAATGTAATATACATATTACTTTCAGTAACCAGAGACCATCAGAAAAGAATGGAAATTAGTGCGCTGGCTTAGACTAACTGTAGGTGAATGCAAAAACAATAGTTGCATTCTCTAGGATAGTAATATGGAAGGTAAGTTTCATAGATAATTTCTGAGACCATAAAATATATTTGAATGCCCCTCTTCTCATCTGGGTAGTATTAATCTCTAACAATCCAGGTTATTACATTCCACACTAGTGTCCTAGGTGAAGGGATTATGATTTGTCTTCTTTTATCATTTCTGATTTCTATTTCTATTTTGAATGTTTCCTCATTTCTTGTCTACTTCAGTAAGTCATTGATTCTAATCTATGACAACTTGGAGGGCAATCTTCCTTCATTGTTTTCAAAAAAGAAAAAAATACTTGCACTGATATGTTTATTTGAACTTTTCGTGAATATACAGAGGTGAATCCATCTCAAACGTTGCACTCTGTAAATCCTTGATTTGGACTCCATGTTGGGGAGCGAAGACAGTTGTGGAAAGTAGAATTTTAATTATTTTTTCTATTTACTTACTTATTTATTTTTTTATTAAAAATTACCACCTCCTCCCCTCCTCCCATTTCCCTC
>LOEQ01009181.1:53435-72287 GCA_001685075.1 Bramus lutescens
AGGGGCGGAAGCCAGCGCCATCTTTAAGGTGTGGCTCCACGCAGCTCTCTACAGGAGGAGAAGGGCGGAGACAAAGAGAAGCCATGGAGCCGCCACCAGAGACAGATATGCTGAAACTTTGTTGGTAGACCACAATCTCATGGTGATGCACAGATTAATGAAGATTAATTTAATTAATATGGAAGAGTTGGCCAATAAGAAGCTAGAGTTAATGGGCCAAGCAGTGATTTAATTAATATAGTTTCTGTGTGATTATTTTGTATCTAAGCTAGCCAGGTGGCCAGGAACTAACAAGCAGACCTTCCTCCAACAATCTAGATCTATCAATTTATTTACCTACTTACCTACCTACCAACCAATTTACCTACCTATTCAGGGCTGGATCTGGCTGAATTACTACTCATTATGTAGAAAAGACTGGCCTTGAATTAGCAGTAATCATCTTGCTTTCAGCCTCTAGTACACTGAGATAAAAGGTGTTCTCCACAATGCTGACACTGGTTCTTTTTTAAATATTTTATTTGTCACTTTTTGTGTTAAATATGGTGTGCAAATTTTTACCTTTAGATTTCATTTAAAAAGTCTTAGGTTCAACAGAGATAAACTGTGAAATAGTGTATCTATTGTATTCACTACTTTCCCGTAGCCTGTTATCCATGTTCCACAGAGTACTCTTTCTCTATGTTGCTAAAATTCCCAGATAATTCTCTTTTAGTGTTTTTTTTTTGTGTGTGTGTGTTTGTTTGCCATAGCACAGCATTGGAGGTCAGAGGACAAGTTCCATAATTTATTTTCTTCTCCCACTTTGGAGGCCACAGGCTAGAACTCACATCATCAGATTTTACGGAAAGACCTTTTACCCACTCAGTCATCTTGATAACTTCACCTTTTATTCATTTATTTCTTCCCATTAAACTAATACATTAAATAACATGGTATGTGCTTCTTTTACATTGTTAAATACAGATACCTAGTAAATATATGAAAAGAGAATGCATACTGGAGTCTTAGGGCATAACCTTCATGCTGAAATGGGTTAGCTCACTTGTAAATTGACTGTCAGAGTTTCAAGATTATCTGCATATATGATTATGTATGAATATTGTATCTATATTCTTGATTATATGCTTATACATTATATGTGAGTGTCATATTAGCTTATATCATGAAACATTGCATATTACATTTTATTTCTCATAAAGACGGTATGCAATAAAATGCATCTAGCAGGTATTTGGAGAGCTCTCAGTTAGGGAGTAATATTAATGTAAAATGTAACTCTGTATATTAAGTGTTAAGTTTTCTTTTCATGGTCAAATTTCATTAAACAAATGCATAAAGTTGTTTATGTAAGCTCAAAATGCTTACCTTTCCAAATTATCTATAAATCATCACTCTGGAAGACCCTGTTGTATATGTCTATGGAACAGCACTGAGAAAAGTCTATGAATATTATATAATTATATAATAATGCTAATAATTTAGCAAGCACTTTCAAGTTGTAAATCAATTATTACATATTTCAATTGACATGCCAATATAATACTCAAATAAGAAAAAATTTTAAATTATTTTCCCTTAAATTTCATAGAATATTTTTATTTTAAATAATTAAAAATACAGATTAACATATAGTAAATACATGATGACAAAATGCATATTATTGTATTTTCGGTTCTAAATTCTGTTTTGTAAATGAATTATGCCTGTGGGCTCTTTTTCAAGCTCCCTACTTTATAGTGAATATAGCATCTTATGAAAAGCAGACCCAAGATAATTTCAATACTGTGATTTCAGAACTATTTTGAAATTGGCCTTAAACTAAGTTTTCTGCCTTTTCCTTAAAAAGGATGCATTTGCTACTCTGAGGTGGGTTCTCTGGATGATGCATGAAAAAAAGTAGAATACCAGGTTGTCTATAGTGATGTTCCTGGAATGACCCTCCTCACGGCTTCATCTTCACTCTCTGCTGTGAATTAAAAACACATTATTAAGTCCACATTAATAAGAATTTTGAGTACCAGGAGCTATAGGTCATATTTCCCATCTAAAAGGGCAATATTACTTATTTCTAAGGCTGGAGAGACACAGTGGCCTGCTCTCTGGGCTTGCTTACACCCTATAAGGAGACAGAATCTAAGTTATCTTCAAAGGAACATGAGTGTTTTGATGATGGCTTAGATCTAGGGAGAAATATCTGTAACTTCTTGAGAGTGGCAGCAGTTTCCAGGTAAGCACCCACCCCATCCCATTTTCTCTCTGGAGAATACGATTTGATGTGGTTCTTCCTGCTTTCCATTACTCAGCAAGTTCAAATGCATTCTTTACTATTTTAATTTATTAACTCTGCTTTGTTTTTTGTTTTTATTTGTTTTTCATACAATGTATTCTGATCATGTTTTCCCCTCCCCCATCTTTTCCTCCCTGCCTCCCTACCCACCCTCCACCTTCATGTTCCTTCTTGTGCTCTTTCTTTGTTCCAATGAAAGTTTTCATTTCAGAACTGAATACAGAGGTTCTGTTTTCTGACAAATCCTACATATTTGGCTGACTTACATTTGTCTCCATAGAAAAGGCTTGTTTTCTGTCATAAAAAAATACAGACCCTTGTGTTTTCTAGGTAGATTTGGATGCAAATGTATTCTGTAACTTTAAAATTATATTCATTAGATTTATATGAATGCCCCTTTATAAGAAATATGTATAGTAGCTGGGTGGTGGTGGCACACACCTTTAATCCCAGCAGCACACAAGAGTCAGAGGCAGCCAGATCTCTGTGAATTTGAGGCCAGCCTGGTCTACCAGAGCAAGTTCTCAAGGTCAGACTCCAAAACCAGACTCCAAAACTACAGAGAAACCCTTTCAAAAGAAAAAAAAACTAAAAAGAAAGAAAAGAAAAGGAATATTTATAATTAGTTTTTATAATAATACTACATGTAATATTAAATTCTGTAATTATAATTTGTTTTATGTGATAAAAAGTTTTATATTTGATTTTTTCCAAAAGTTAAATGTTTGTGAAACTCACTAGGAAATGTTGTCAAAATCAAGGAAAATATACAAATCCTATTTCTGATGCTAAAAGTCCTCCACACATAGAGGTAACCTTGAAATCTTGTGTGGCATATCTTCAGCTAGACTCTGCAACCACTTAGAGCCTAGAAAACACAGATTAATATAAAGAAAAGAGGGACCAGAAACAAAGAAAATTAATTTTGAAAATATTTAATGTGCAGTTGTCTGTTTTAAAAACACTTTTCTCAGCAAACCAGACTGCCTTTGTTTGAACATTTTGTTGTTGAAAAAGTTCCTTATTTTTAAGTTGCTTGGGATAGAATTCCTAAATTTCAAAAGAGTGACCTAGCTGAATGAATATTTTGCTAATATTTTAAGATAGGTTCCTCTCTCCTCTTTTCTTTTGTACTTTAATTTTACCATTTGATTTTTAGTAGCATACCCATTAAAACATTTTAAAGACATTAAAAATAGCAGGTTGTATTTTTTCATTATTTTTATTTTTTATTTGATGTTCAGATTTATTTAATTTTTGTTTTTATTTTATTTCATTTTATTCTTTTTTAAAAAGAAAACAAACTATTTTTTCAATATGCATACCCAATCCAAGTTCCCACTCCCTCCTGTCCTCCCATTCTCTCCACTTACCTCCCCACCCCACCCCACATCCACTCTTCAGAGAGAGTAGGGCACATTGCTTTGGGCAAGGTCCAAGGCCCTCCTTACTATACCTAGGCTAAGCAAGGTATCCATCCAAAGAAAAAGCATAAATTCCAAGCAATGAATTAATAATTTCTATCAAAATAAAATTAATCAAGCATAGCCATGACTAAGGGAACTCTGTGTCATTTACCAGAACTCAGAATAAACTACACTTCTGACTAGTCCTGAGTCACACTACCTGACTTGGTTAAGTGGAAGCAAAAATCATAATTATATATCATGAAAACACATCAGGCAAGTTTTTCAAAGCTTCTTGTCATTCACACGCATAGTCTTGTCCTCAAACACCAAAATATGTAAGATTAATGCTATTTTATCACCATTGATATTTTATTTAGCAATTTAGTAATATGAAATTCTGGATTTATAAAAAATTTATATTTGGGAAAAATACTAATGTGGTATTAAAATACTAACACTAAGAAGGTGTTCTATGTAGTAGGCTTTCTCAGACACACAGATTTATTATTTGTGAATGCTCAGCCTTAGCTTAGACTCTTTTCTCGCTAGTTCTTATGACTTAATTTAACTTGTTTTTCTTCATTGATGTTTTGCCTTGGTGTTTTTTTTTTAACCTTTCTTTCGTTCTGTATGTCCTAATTTCACTGCTTTCTCCATGTCTGATTGGAGGCTCCCTGGCTGATTGTCCTGGAGCAGCTCCCTCAATTTCTCCCTCATTATCTTCTCTGTTTTTCTTTGAAGCCTAGGTAGCTTCTCCTATTTTTTCTCTGCCCATCAGATCTACCTTTCCTTTTACTGCCTAGCTGTTTGCCATTCATCTTTTTATTAGACCAATCAGGTACCTTAGGCAGGGAAGACAGCATAACTTACATCATTAAACACATATGGCATAAAACCGTAACAGACTTTTACATAAAGTAATATTTCATACACAAACAAATGTAATACATCTTTATACAGTTAAAGCAATTTTCCACAACAGCTCCATATCGTATTTATCAGTTGGGTGTCTTTGTTCTCTCTTTTCCATATTTTAATGAACATTATTTGACCTCGCCTGCACTCTATGAAGCCATCTATAGAGCACCATCTATAAAGCAAAGGTGGAGCTAGTTCCTTTGTTCATAGTTGGTAGTTGGGCTGGTAGCCATATTAAAAACATGTTTTCCTAATATAAACCACAGATCTTTCTCGACTTTTCCTCATAAAAGCATTCTGTTTATTCATTTTCTTTTCTTTTTGATATAACAGCAGCAAACCATTCTTATCTAGAAAATGAGATACAGATATATGTATATATAAATATTTCAAATTTAATATACATATTATATTTCTCACAATTTTAATCACAAAAACTAATGCTTAAGGATTTTAAATTTGTTTTTCCACAGGCTTATGCTTGCTGTCCTAGTAAAAGTAAGGAAGACTAAATTTTATAGTCTATTAAGTATGCTTATTTTTAGTTATACTTACTTTTTCTGATTATAAATGGCTATTTAATGTTTAAATTTTATTCTACTCTGCCCATGTTTTGGAATGTATCTTGATTGTTTTAAAATAGTGGGTTTAGTTATATCATCTTCATATATGCATATGGCAAATTGATGGTATGTTTCTATCCCCCATTCCTTGCACTTATTCCCATCCCTTGTCTCCCACTGCTCTCCTTCTAATCCCTAACAGATGGATGGATTTTAGGCTAATGGTTGAGAGATCAATATTCATATATAGTATTCATTCTTGAAGTAGTGAAAATATTTTAATATAAGTGACAAATTTATGAGATTTTTACTCTTGTTTTATAAATATCCATGTGTTATGTTCTTACTATTCTTGGCTTTTTAACTTTGTTTGGTTCCTTCTGGACCTACCCAGTTTTGTTTAAGCTGCCATATTGTTGGAGTGCCACAGGGGAAGCTTCCCTGCCATTTCTAGGAGACACAATCTCACAACAGATCTCCCAGTCCCCTGCCTCTTACTGTCTTTCTGCCACCTCTTCTGTGGTGTTCCTTGATTCTTAAGTGTGAGAGTTACGTTGTCGACTTATCTGTTATAAATGGGCTTCCCACAACCCATTAATCACTGCATTCTGCCTAGTTGTGGTTTTCTGTAATGAGGACTATTTGCTGCAAAGGGAAGCTTCTTTGATGAGGGGAGAACTATCTGCACTTACCCGTCCGTGTGTAAAGATATATTTTGGGATGCAGTTAGGAATTATGCTTGTCTAGCAAAATGACAGCAGGTTCTCTTCTAAGATCCATGACCTCACTAGTCCCTGGAAAGTAGTGGTTAGGTTTCTAGTACCCGGAAGAATTTCCCTCCTGTTGAGTGTGCCTTCAGTCCAATTAGCCAGATGTTAGTTACAGTCAAGAAAACTCCCAGGAAAGAGTGGCCTAATTGGTTATCCAATACGAAATCGTCAGCCCAGAAGAATATAAACCCAGCTACACAAAATGGATTCAGAGGATTGTATTTGTATATCTATGCACCTATACGCACACATCTGTAGCAAAATAAAAAAAAAAGAGGACTTTAATTTGAGAGTCAATGGGGGCCATGGTTGTGTTTTACCTAGCATTGGTGCTGGGAACTGTGCTCAAATATTCTGGAAGAGGAGAACCTGCCAATAATCACAGAGCCATCTCTTCAGCCTTTATATCAAGATATATATACACATATAGAAGAGTGTAAAAGACAATGTCTGTCTAAAAATCTACTTATAAGAAAGGAAACAAGGAAAACCATTTGCAGTAAATGATAGTATCTGTCAAAAATACTTAAAATATGTTTATTTTATTTATGTGTGAGTGTTTTTTATTGAATTAATTTATTTTACATCCTGACCTCAGTTTCCCCTCTCCTCTCCTCCAGTTCCCTCCCCTCATGTTCCCTCTGCCTTTTCCCTCAATCCACTCTCTCCACTTCTGTTTCTGTTCAGATAAAAGCAGTTGTCCAGTAAGTATCTTCAAAGCATGACATATCAAGTTGCCTTAAGATTCGGCACCTCCTCTTGTATTTAGCCTGGAAAATGCAATCCAGTATAATGAATAAGTTCTCAAGAGCCAATCAAAGTGCCTAAGACAGCCCCTCTTCCATTGCCCTGAGTCCCTCAAATAGAACAAGCCACATAACTGTCACATATTTGTAGAGGACTTAGGTCAGTCCCATATAGGATCCCTAGTTGTTGGTTCAGACTCTGTGAATTCCTATGAACCAGGTTAGTATTTCTGTGGGCTTTTTATTTTTGTGATATATTTGACCTCCCCCCCCCGGCTTCTATAATTGTTCATTCCTTTCTTCAACAGGATTCCCCAAGCTCTGCCTAATGCTTTGCTGTGAATCTCTGTATCGGTTTCCATTAGTTACTGGATGAAGGCTCTCTGATGATAACTGGTGTAGTCACCAATCTGATCACAGGTGATGAACAATGTATTGACAGGAGTCTTAGCTGGGGTCATCCTTTTAGATTCCTAGAGAGTTTCTTTGCATCAGTTTTCTGCCTGACTGAAAAATGCCCCTCTTTCCAGTAATCTCTTTCAGTACCTTCCCCCACCACCTCTCAAGTTCCCATGCCTCCACACCCTCAGTTCACCTAAGAGATTGCTTCTTGCCAGGCCTCCTTAGTCTTATTTCCCAGGGAAAGGGGAGTGCACTATCTGCCTGTCCTGCAGCAGGACAATCAGATCTGCAGCCCCACAACGCAGGACAATCAGATGCCATAGGGAGTCAAGTCAAAGCAGGAACTCAGTTTATTGCTGTGAGCCTCAGTTTATATAGGTTACATGACATCATGTGTTGTGGGGGTACCTCCAGCCAATGAGAGACAGCCAAGCCCTCCCTCGGTCTGGAGGGGCATCTACTTAGATTTTGCTGTCTCATCCCCCCTTGGTAACTTTGAGACTATCCTTCAACTCTGTCCTACAGGCCTTGAGGTACAGGCCCTGAGATAATTTGGCCTACAGCTTCTATTTCCCCTCTCCAGGGAGATCCATGAATGCCCCTCTTAGGACCTCACTGCTACCAAACTTCTCTGGGGCTGTGGATTGTAGCATGGTTATCATTTACTTTATAGTTAATATCTACTTATGCTTGAGTTCATACCATGGGCTACCTAACTCAGGATGAGTTTTCTAACTCTACCCTTATGCCATAAAACTTCCTGATGTTGGGGCTGGAGAGATGGCTCAGCGGTTAACAGCACTGACTGCTCTTCCAGAGGTTCTGAGTTCAATTCCCAGCACACACATGGCAGCTCACAACTGTCTGTACCTCTGCATCTGGCCCTCACACCAATGAGCATAAAATAATAATAATAATAAAATAAATTTAAAAAACTTTCTGATGTTATTTTTTAACATTTGAGTAGTACTCCTTTGTGTAAATGTACCACATTTTCTTTATCCATTCTTCTTGCATATTGAATGTGCACTATAGGCTTACCTAGTATCTTCAGAGGCCAGAAGAGGATGTTGGATCCCCTGTAACTAAAGTTAAAGGTGGTTGTGAGCTACCATTTTAGTGCTTAGAATTGAACCTTTGTCCTCCAAAAGGGCAACAAATGCTAATAACCACTGAGAAATCTTTCCAGAACCAGGCATGACTATTTTTCAAAATAAATCTCTGTGTAATTTATTTTCATAGGGCACATGGATTTTTATTTATGAGAAAAATATTTTAATGTAATTAATTATTTCTAAAAGATTTCAACATGAAGCATTACACAAAGATCATTTCCCACATGTTTTTAAAGATTAGCTTTGGAGATAAAAATCTTCACCATTTTTTTCATATTAAAATGGAGATTTTCTTGCAAAAATAATATAAATATAAAGAACTATTTTAAAGAGTTTACCTGCACATGTATTTTAAAATGATTACAATTTGGATATGTGCTAATGAATCTTATTGAAAGAATGAATCAGAGAAATGTTCTCAGAAGAACCTGAGTATAGGGAGGGTAGAGGATAAGACAGGGAAGGAAACAAAGGTGTGGCCTGGCAAAGTGATAGAGTACAGGATGTCACACATGACTATGATGTAACAATTGCATCACAGTGGTTCAGGTCGAAACAACAGGGCTATGCTTCTACATCAGTGACACATTGACTACCAACAAGTCCCCATCAAACATTTTCATCTGCTGGCTCCTGACATAGAGAAAGTACATCTCTGGGCATTTTAGTGGCTATGAATGAGTGTGTATACATAAATATATCTTCCAATTTTCAATGGATCATGGAAAAAGCACTGTCTTGGAGAGTGAAAAGAATTAACATCTAGCTCACTCTCTGCTTATTTTTCAGTACAGGAATCTTTCTCTTTCATCTTTGTCACGATGTTCCCACTGTTTGAAGCCTCACCTGTATGATGGCTCCAAAAGTCGTGAGTCATTCTTAAGGTATTTAAAAGAACATTAGAGAGAATACAGAGAAAAACAGCTAAATAGTTGAGTACTTAGGGGGCAATATAGAAATCTAGTGCAGTGGAAACTTCTTAGGACCCATGAAGTTGGCCTTAGTGAGGACTCCTAGCAATGGAGGATATGGAGCCTGAACAGGCATATTCTATAACCAGGTTAGGTTCCCAGTGGGAGTCAACTGGGACATCAACCAAGCCACAAACTTTATGGCCTACAAGCTTCCATGCCTACAAGACGGGCTAGGTGACTCAGAGCTTGTGGGAGTGGCCAGTTAATGACTAGTCTAACTTGAGGCTAGAATCATGAGAGTGAGTCCATGACTGACCTTGCCTACATGGACAGGATCAGGAAGTTGTATGACTCAGAGACCTTGAGTAAAACCAAAAGGAGAACTAAAATATATCAATGAAATGATTCCTAATGATATTGTGATTTAGTCATGGGATCAGTTCTTAGTGCAATTGTCATGACAGAAGCTTCCTCCAGCACATGATGGGAGAAGATACAAAGACTATATATATATTTTGGCTAAAGTCAGGGAACTCCACAGAAGTGGGGGAAGAGAGATTGCAGGATCCAGAGGGCTAAAGGACTAGAGGAGAACATGACTCACAGAATCAATTAAGCAGGGCTCATAGCGGCTCACAGAGAAGGAAGCTGCAGCTACCTAGCCTACATGAGTCTTCAACGGATGCTCTGAACACATGATGTGGTTCTTTAGGTTAGAATTTTTGTTGGACTTCTAACAATGGAAATGGGGTTGTTTCTGACTATTTTAACTGTTTTTTGAGACCTGTTTTCTCCTGCTGGGTTGCCTTGTCCAACCTTGATATAACAATTTGTGCCTAGTCTTACTTTGCCTTGTTATATGGAGTTTAGTTAATAGCACTGGGGAGTCTGCTTTTTTCTGAAGAGAAACAGAGGAGTAGTGGATCTGTATGACAAGAGGGGTGTGAGGACTTGGGAGGAGGAGAGAGAGGGGTATCTGTGTTCGGGATACATTTTATCAGAGAAGAATAAATAAAATATAAACAAAAGAGCATTAACAAAGCCCTAGGGAAAGAAGGATGCTATATTCAGATATGGATGGCAAATATTAAATGCCTAATACACATTTCTCTGTAACAGTTGAAAGACTCACATTGCAAATGACCAAGTAGATTAGCAGCACTATTTGTGTGGGAAGTTACTTTATGCCAACTCATGTTCATCATAGAGTACCTGTCCTTGTATAAGTACTATGATGATTTATTTTAATTTAGCATTATCCTTTTTTCCACAATCTAATTACTTGAACATTTTGTGAGATACAGTATCATCTATGTGGATATTGGCATCTTTATAATTTTGTTTCATTTGCCAAAACTTCATTAAGTGGTTATTCTATCTAAGGCAATGGAAAAATAAAGAAATAAGACATGAATCTTGCTGTGCTGGAATATTAATCTAAACAAGATGATCTAGAAATATTTAGCTTTTATCTTGATCCAATGATATTTCAGATGAGTGTCACGTGAGAGGTTCTGGTTGTGCTTGCTTAAAACAGAACTAGCAACTTATGATGGAGTGGAAGAGACTCATGGAGCAAGAAACATCTCTTAACATTGCAAATTCTGTTGGAACACAAACTGGTAATTACTGAAGGCTGGGAAAGGTGAATTAGGGAGAAAGTGAGATTTTGATAATGGGTATCCAAACACAAAATTATAGAAGTCCTGGTTATTTGCTTGCTTGTTTTGTTTGTTTGTTTGTTTCTTATCAACTTGAAGAAAGCTAGTGTTATTTGGGAAGAGGGAATCACAGATGAGGAAATTTTCATGACATCAAAATTACTTGTAGGCAAGCTGTGGTCATTCAGTATTTAATGAATAATATGTGAGAGCCCAGTCGATTGTAGACTGAGCCGTCCCTTGAAAGGTGGTTCTGAGTTCTATAAAAATAGCAGGCTGAAAAGCCATTGATAACAATCCAGTAAGCAGCATTCCTCCTTGGCCCCCGAGTCAGTTCCTGCTTTCAGGTTCCTCCCTGAGTTTCTGCTCTGACTTTCCTTAGTGAAGGACTGTAAGTTGCTGTGGATTTATCACAGCAATAGAAACCTGACTGGGGCAGAAATAAATAAGTCTAGTGATGTATAACACATTGGTAGTCACTGTATTTTAACACAGCCCATTATAGAGTTTATGAATAAAATCTAAAAGATTCAAATCACAAAATGGTGATAAAGAGATGCAGATGTAAATTCTCTTTGATCTTTACACAAGATGATCATGGTACACATACACAAATATATATCTATTTATGTATATATAAATATGTGTATGTGTGTATGTGTGTGTGAATCTAATGATAATTTTTAAAGAACTCACCAAGAATACCGAAGAACTAAAAACAATTATATGTGGAGATCCCAAATCTCAAGGAAATATGATTCAGTAAGTAAAGGAATACTAGAAAATCCTGGTAGTTAATTTAACAAAAGTTCAACACAATGAAAGTTGATTTGGTATTAATGAGGATTAAAATATGATATTTTACACATTTTGGTAGTTGGTTGCCTCCTGATATTAAACATGGTCAGATATACTCCATATGGTCTTCTTTACAAAATAGTTTAGCTAATTAACAAATCTCTTAACTGTTATGTACCAAACCTCTACTCTGAAGGGTAGGCAAGAGTATCTCCTGTGTTCCTTTCTCCTGCTTGTAGTTTGAATGCACAGTATCCACTGGGAAAAACTGAACATTTATTAGAGATTTAGCAACTTAGCTGAAGCCACACTGTTGGCCAATGGCTAAAGAGGAATTCAAACTCTGCCCATCTGAATTCTACCTCCACTGACCTAATTAGGGTCATGTACAGTTTGGCCACAGGCATAGACAAGGTTTTTTAAAGATTAACCTTTATTTATGTATAAGTGTATATGATTGTTGTATGTGTGTATGGGTGGTTGTCTCTGTGTGTGAGTCTCTCTCTCTCTCTCTCTCTCTCTGTGTGTGTGTGTGTGTGTGCGTGCGTGTGCGTGTGTGTGTGCAGCAGAGGGAATAGAATATGTCATGGAAAGTAGGAGAGACTGGACTCTCTAAGTTGGGCAACCATCTAAGCATGCTTTATTTTTCTCCAACAATCCCTCATCAGTAACCCTTTCATCTTCCCAGTGGAGAGAACAAGTGTTGGGGAAAATGGTCTGGGTCCATCTTTCTCATCCGTGTATATACTTCTTGTGATGTAAAACTCAACAGCAAAGAGTAGCTTTAATATCTTTTGCTTGTGGTTTGGAGACTAGTAATTTCTCCAAATGAAAAATAAATATGAGGATTAAGCTTTTTCCTATACCTATACTATTTTATTTAGTAAGAACAGAAACCTATGAGATGTACCTGCATATGATTTTTTTCTAATTATCAGTTTTATTGCCTTGAATGATGATAATAAAACACTGCTTTAGATGAAAATAGCAATTGTCAGTTTTTAAGTAAAGAAACATAGATTTAATTCTTATGTGTAAATCATTATTAATGTATTATGCTTATCCTATTTGTGGTTGAATTAGAGAGGGATAAATTGTTAAGAAATGTTTACCTTTATTTCAGCAGGGACGACTCTAAATGACACTTTACTAGAAAAGGAGTTTTATATCATCATAGCAATATAAATGTTATTTTTAGCACTGCATGTCAGGCAATGTTATAACAGTGATGCCTTTAAAGAAGGGTAGGAAAATAATTCTAGTTTCTTTAAAGTTTTTTGAATCCTGCCAGAATACCTCCCTATGGCCTGGAGATTTAGGGTACTGGTAGAGTGCCTATCTAACATGTCCAAGGCCTTCTGTTCAATAGCAGCTACTGAAAAAGCCAGTCAGTTTTAGAAAGAATGTTGTTTTCATTTGTTATTCTCTTTGTATTCTATGAGAGATATGGCACGGGAATGGATATCAGCATTGTTGTTATATTCCATATGAGACGCAGGATAGTTTAGGATAATTCTTTCTCTGGCCACATTCTATTTTGTTGTTGTTGTTGTTCATTTTCAAAAGATGTCAATGCTTTGGGAAAACATTGCTAATATTCACTGAAATCAACAATATGAAGCTCTTTAAGGAATGGCAAGTGCCTACATGTTTGACTATGAGAAAGAGACAGAGACAGAGAGAAGAAACATTAATAAAACTGGTTCAAATTATTTAAATACCTGAAGAATTCACGGAGAAGAATTTTGGACTCTGACTTTCCAACTCTAAGGAAGACTAGAGAATTTTTCTGTCAAACTAAGACAGAAAAGGGCACAAAGTATTAATAATACTTATAAATAATTAATTAAAGAAAATGTTAAAACCTTTGGGCATAAATACAATTTTTGTAGTTTGTTAAACTGCAGTAATGGAAATGACTTTAATTTTTAAATTAAATTCATAACTTATTTTAATATATTTTCAGAATAACAATCATTGAATATTTTAATAAAATACCTTCTGATACAAGAAAAATTAAATTCAGGTAACTAAACTATACAGAAAGGAAAGAGCACAATTTCTGTAGCCATTTATGGACGCACAGCATTCTGGGCATCAACAGTACATTTAAAACGATGAAAACCTTTTCTACCTGCTTCCTTTTTGATCCCAAGGTCACCTGGGTTTATCTCTCCTCTAGCTTTCTATTGCATTTTCTTTCACTCCTTAAAAAACATTTCATTGTTTATTATCTTGACTAGTTAATCCCCAGCAGTGAAGTACAATGTCTTTTGTTTTTCTTCTTTCACATGACAATGTAGTAGTTAGAGAGAATTTTACTTTTCCTTGTGATAATAAGTCTTTATAAACTATTAATTTATGCATTATTTCTTTTTAGAAAAATCTCAAAATGTATTGAATTCATACATTGCTCAGAACAGATTATTCCAAATTGCATCTATCTTTTACATTAAGCCCATATATGATTAATTTAACTTTCGATAATGTTTCATAACACTGGAGTATTGTCACCAATTTACAGTTAAGAGTTTTCATGTTCTCAGCTTTATGTGTCTTCAGTTATTTGGATTCTAAGTAAGATCCTTATAGAACATGTTGTATTGAAAAATAAAAATAAGATGAAACCTAATTACTTCTGAAATCATAAAGAGTTTCACACCATTGACTTTTTTCATGTAAACTGGAAGAACCTTGTATAAGTCCACTTCCTTCTCATTTGCCCATTTTGCTTCCTGCCCTGTTCAAATATCACACAGTTAGGATGGTGCGAAACTTTGGTGTTTAGCTCTAGATGATAACAGCTTTGAATAGATATATATATAGATATATATANTATATATCTACTCACTGTGGCTCCAATGAAAGCATTCACCAATAACTATTTACACATTAAAAATCCCTACAGCTTGTCTTACTCTTTACAGAGTTCTCTTACATGCTGCCATGTACACCCTCTCACTTGAGAGCAGACTATCAAGGATCTCTTTATTTATGCACATCTGTAGCAGGTTCCCACTTACACGTGGCCACAAGGTTTTCTTCTATTCTTTCCCTTGTCTCTTTTTCTTCAGAACTATTCAGTTTTTTCTTTGCTCATTCATTTGCGCTGTGAATTTTTCTCATGTTACATCATTTTCACTCCTGCCTCTCCCTACAGTTGCTTCAATGTCTCTCTCACCATACCACTTCTCAAATTCATGATTTCTAATTTTATAATTATTGCTATATTTACAACCTTTTGAATCCTCTTATAGTTGCCACAAAATGCATATGTGCTTAGGCCTTCACACTTAAATTTGGAGAACCTATCCAGGAACTCTTTCCGGCAGAAAACTTATTGTGGCTCTCATGGGATCCACTGACTGTGTGAAGTTCTTCGTGTATGGGTGGGGTCTTGTTAAGGCTTCCCATTTAAATTGGCATGTTGACCACTGTAGTCGTATGGAGGCGATCACACCTGTGAGATTTTGTGAGTGCAGACCCACTGTCATATCTACCAGGCATTGTTTCAACACAAGTATCCAAGTCCTCTGGCTCTTAAATACTTTTTGGCCCCTCACACAACGCGTTCCCTGAGCTGTAGGAGTAGCTATGTTACAGATGTCGCATTTGAGATTGCCTACTGCACCGGCCCTTATTCTCTACGTGTAGGATCAGCTGTGATCTCGATAGTGGTCTCTAACTGCCACAAAAGCAAGCTTCAGTAGAACTGAAGGGCAAGAGCCACCCTACCTATGCTACCAGTAGATGCACTTAGAAGCCTTTGGAGTCTTTATCAGCGGTAGTCATAGGTTCTCACCTGAGGTCTATGGTCTCTCCGGCTTCAGGTGTTTGCCTGGGTTTATAGTGTCAGACGTGAGATCACGTCTATTCATTGGAATTTCTGTCTATACAGAAAGCTGTTTATTGCTTCAATACATAAATGCCACTGTTTCATTCCTGAGATTTTATACTGCATCATCTAGTAAGGCATTTCTACATTGCTATTCTTTTGAACTCTATCAAATATACTTTGAAAACTTTTCTGTGTACACTTTGAATAGTTTTATTAATTGTGTCTGATCCAAGGCTGCTGTTCTTTATTGAATCCCATTAAATTTCTTAGTTAGAGTTAGCTTCTCCCTCTTTATTCTAGCAGATGGTAGTCAGTCCATCTTGATTCTGCTATTTGTATTTGAATTAGGATATTTTTTTCTCATAAAATGCATGCCTATGTAACTTCATCATTTATTTTTGCAATTGGCATTACTCTTTTTTATTTGTAAAACAAAAAAATTAATTTTGTTTCTAAAAGCTTATAGTCCTTTATGTTTTTACTTAACAAAAAGTAAAAACAGTTGGAAGAATGGTACTTTCTTTGCTCCTGTAGGACACATCTCCCTTCCAGTGAACCAATTTTCAGCCACTGTTACTCTCTGCTCCCCAAAGCAATCAATTAAATTCAAATATTGAAATGGGAAGAACCCTCTGGGCAGTGTCCCAATACTTGGAACACTTGTCCAAATCTTTATAGTGCAGAGACTGGACAAGCTCTCTCCCATTCTCTATTCTTCCTATACATCACCATCCAATAAAGTTAATATTCAATGGCAGGATTGACTATGTGGCTTTGGGCATCCTTCTACTAAAACACATGTGGCATTTTGATCTCAAGCCTGTCTCAGCATCAGTGTAACCTAAGACAACTGTATACCATCCCCACCTCCAACACACACACACACACACACACACACACACACACACTTACTTAGCTTAGAGAAAATGGAGATAATTTATTCTGATGTCATACATGAGTGAATGTAGCCCATGAGTATAGATTTAATTAGTTTACATTGTGGTAACAGTTTAATGAAGTTTTGTGATAAAGGAATGAAGAAAGCCACAACTCCAGGCATATTTCAAAACATTCGTCAGAATACTAGGTGGACATGCAAGGCAAACAAGCCTCTGCTGTAGGCCTCAGATGCTGTCTGATGGTGTTTTAGCCTTTGGGTTGGCAAATACTGGAAACAAATAACCCAAGAGTATTTGGTTCTGGACATGCAACATTCCAACTTTTCACAAACGCAGAAGTTTTATTTTTTTTTCTATTGGTCTTGCAGAATGTTTAACACGAGTTCAGTCGTCCCCCCCCCCAGGGGGAATTTTGTGCACATATTTCCTAAATCTCTGGTGTCTACCAGTACATGCATAAGTTAGTTTTTTTCATTGTTTTGCTATTTTGGCAAACTTATTAGACAGTGCAAATTAGTCTCTATTCCTTTGTGTCTATTCTTGCAAATCTTTAAAGGAAAAACACATTAGAGAGATTTATTAGAGTGAATAAAAAGCTATAAACAAAGGATTTAATTTATTCAATAAATTTAAGTGTCATGAGAAGCTATATAATTCATTGTTTTTTATCTCTACCTGATTCTGAAAGACTATACATGATGTCTGAAGAGATATAAATAGAATTTTCTACTACCTTCTGGATTTACTATATTTTAATATTATTTTTATGTGATAATAATATCATGTACTTATATGACACATGATGTCATCATTTCATAAGGTAGTAGAGATTTAAATAGAATGTTCTGCTACCTTCTGGTTTACTCTGTTCATAAATGTTATTTTATGTGAAATTAATTTGATGTGCTTATATGACACATGATGTCATCATTTCATTAGGTAGTAATAAAGATGAGAAAAATTAGTTTTATTTCGTATGAAAATGGAGATAATATTGGCATTTGTCCAATGCCATAATATTGAAAGTAGGTTTTTGCAAACTTATTACAGAAAGTTAATTTATATGAACACTTTCTGTAAATTTCTAAGCATGTTTATAGAATAGAAAAATCTGTATCTCAATTTGAGGTAATGAATGCAAAGATTGGAGGTTAAATATGATTTTGCACATCCTCAATATACTGAACATGAATGTCAGGGTTTGTACTCAAGTCATGAGACTCCAAAAGTATATTTTCTCATCTTTCATTTATAAAAAAGTATGATGGTTGTTTTTATACATACCAAATAATTGAGAAAAAAACAGGAGAGACACAAAGAAAAATAGAATAAAGAGAAAGAAAATGTAGAAAAAGAGAAAAAAATTGAGAAATGGAAGATTAACAGATACAGAGACATAGAAGAGACAAGAAAGATAAAAGATAATGAAAAAGAGACAGCAAAAAGAGAGAGATAGAGGGTAGATGGAGGAGAGAAATGGGAGAGAGAAGAACAACAATCATAGATATCAGAGAGAGAGAGAGACAGATGGAAGGATCGTCAGTGGAAAGAGAGAGAGAAAAGACATAGAAGAGAAAGATAAATGGGGTAGGGATTAGAGGAGACAATGATAACAAGGAGGGAGGGACAGAGAGGAAGAAAAATGAAAGGAAAGAGGATAGAGAAACAGATGAAAGAGTGAGGAAAGGGAGACATAAAGACTGAGGGTGAAAAGGGTACTGAAAGAGAAGAGATATAAAGAAGGGAGTGGAAAGAGGAGGGAAGGGAAGGGAGAAAGAAAGGAGAGGAGAAGAGAAGAAGAGAGGGGGAAGAGAGGAGAGGAGAGGAGAGGAGAGGAGAGGAGAGGAGAGGGGAGGGGAGGGGAGGGGAGGGGAGGGAAGGGCAGCAAAGGAAAGGGAAATGGGTTGACATTTGGCTTATTCTGAACAATGCATTCTTCAGTTATTAAAGACTGTTTCACAGAGAACTGCTTTAGTTAAAGTGAAAGTAGTAGTCATTCAGTATGTGATGCTGGGGAACTTTAAATTTCTATTTCTTTTGTATTTAAAATTTCTGGTTGTATTGTGATATTCCTAGCAATATATACATCTAACTCTCCCTCACACATATGGAGTTTCTGATTATATATGAATATATGTATACATTCTCATTATATCTATTTATAATACATATACATGTATATTGTATATATATATGTGTGTGTATATATATATATATATATATATATTTGCCTGTACTTTGATTTCTGCTTTCTTTTAATATTTTTATTTGGCTCTCAAATATGAAACTTCATACAGCATTTAATAATGTCATGCTCAGTTCAGTGCTCCAATGTGGGTCTCTGTCTCTATCTCTATCCATAGCCGGATGAAGGTTCTATGGTGATATGCAAGATATTCATCTGTGTGGCTATAGGATAGGGCCAGTTGAGGCACCCTCTCCTCAGCTGCTCAAGGAACAAGCTGGGGAGATCTCCTTGGACATCTGGGATCCCCTCTAGAGTCAAGACTCTTGCCAACCCTGAAATGG
>LOEQ01009181.1:72631-92588 GCA_001685075.1 Bramus lutescens
GGAATTGGGAGGGGGCAGGAGGTGGAAATTTTTAATAATAATAATAATAAATAAGTAATGTCATGCATCTACACAATAAGTTCAGATATTGCAGAAAAACAGTTTTGATGGTTGAAGAGTGTGTACTGTGGCTTTGCTGAATGGAAGAAGACCCAGAGAACCAGAAGCGTCAGTTCAGTAAGCTACAGCCAAGATGCTCCCTGGTTTTGACTGTTTTAGAGTAGCTTCAGGCATGCTGAGTGGGCATGCTGAAAATAAATCACTCTTGTCTTAGGAATAAAATGAACTGGCTCTTAATCTCAATTTTTTCCCATCTTTAGTCAAAGTCCGAATCATCCTTATTAGGACAGTTTTATGGTCTAATTTTTAATAGAGTAAAACCAAGCATAAATCAGTGGAAATCAAATATAAAATCCCTAAACCTTAAGTGACTTCACTCTAAACTTAACTATGCAGTCTTCTTGAAATACCGACCTGTGACAAGTCATTACTTACTCCATGTAATGTTTGTCAATCCCCTGAACAAACAATCAAGAAACCTCACACAGTCTTATTCAACAAAATCCCCAAGCAACACACAAGGGGGAAAGAGAACTATTTCAAAGATCACTGGCTTGGGATGTGTAGACCAACATTTATTCTGACTCTGCTCATTTGACATCTTTGACTTCCTTTATGTAGATGCCAAATAAGCTATCCTAAGATTGAGTAGCTCTTGCTGCTACCACTATATTTCAAGAAATGGGATCACTGACATCTTAATTCTGCTTGCTCACATGGTAATAGTTCTAGGCCCAATATTCAAAGATACGGATTTTTCTTCATCGTTTACTGGCTGAATCATCGCTAGTTGTGCCATCAGGTTTTTTGTGTTTTGTTCTGTCTTAGTTTCAAAATTGTGTTAAAAGATAATTTGAGTTGTGCATTAGGATGTTCTTTAGAATAAATTTTAAACTACAGATTTGAAAAGGCACAATATATTATTTTATAAGGTGAAATCAATAGATAAAATCTACATGATCTCAATACATACTCAATTATAAACATTTCAGAAGAAGAAAATGTGTTCTAGACTGGTGTATATGTGAATTTCCCTTATGTCTTTATAAAGACATTTTTACAGGTGAGCCATAAGATTTTATGTTTTTAATAGCAAGAATTTACTTATTTTATTTTTAATTTTGTGTACATGTATGTAGCAGAGGTGTGTGTGTGTGTGTGTGTGTGAATGTGTGTTGGTTTGTGCTTATGAGTATAGGTACCTTTGGATGCCCGAGGATGTCAGATCCATGAAATTAGATTTGCAGTAGGTTTTGAACCTCATTATATGAGTGCTGGAACTGAAATTTTTCCTCTACAATAACATTACATATTCTTAACCACTGAACTATCTCTCCAGTTTCTGATTCATATGTTCTTAAATTTCAAACTTTGGCCTAAATATTTCTTTGCACGTTTCACCTTAGGAAGTGGTTAATATTTTGCTGAACAGTTAAAGGGAAAGAATGTCAACAATAAAGCTAGTTCATAATGATAGAACTTGAGTAACAATAGGCATGTAATTATCAAGGGGTGTATTATTCATACTCCTTTATAGCTGAAGAAGAAATGAGTGTGTACCAATTAAATGAATATAGGAACTAATGAAACTGTGAGAAGTCTTCAGATTTATCTATTACACTGTGCCAAACATCCATGTATTATTCACTAAAATACTAAAAAATGCACCTCTCTGGTAGAATAATTCCAGATAATTTCTACATTTCTTACTGCAATTGAGCCATTTATATGCCAAAGAAACTATCAATCACTAAGGTACAGTAGCTAGGGTCTGGAGAAATGGCTAAGCACTTAAAGCACTTGTCATGGTATACAAGGACTGAAATCAGATCTAAATATCTAGTGAGTGTTAGGGACACCTGCGATTTTAGCATCTGAAGGCTGAGACAGGTTTTGCTAACGAACTACACTAACCATTTCACTAAGATTTGGGCTTGATTGACAGACTCCACTTGAATGAATGATCGAGGTATCAACCTTTGGCCTCCAGGCATATATACACACTCATACATAGCTATAGACATATGTACCCACACACATACACACCACATTTACAGACACGCGCATGTGCACACACACACACATCAAGGAAAATGGAATAAGAAATAACATTATAGTTGATAACTGCTACATTTTATTGAGCATTTTATTATGACGTAGGCACTCTTCCATGCTAATTGATTTAGCATGAAAGATGCTGATGACATAGCAGTACACAAAAGCATAGGAACATAAAAGCATATGTTTATCTTTTGGGTGGTTCATGTCTGTGAAGCTCCCCACAGGGAGAATTCTACTCCTGGCAATTGACAGTACATCTTCCCAAGAATCTTAGAAAAATCTGCTAAAAGGGACAAGAGAAAAAGTTGCTGGGTCAATGACTATAAGCCTAGGTATAGGCAACTCCTTTCAAATGTAGAGATGTGGTCAATCCACAAGGGCTTCAGAAAAAGCTTTAAGAATTTGCTGATATGTGTCAAGTTCCTGTAAAGTCACTGAGGGTGTTGGACCACTAGAATGCCTGAAGTATCACTGATTAATAGATAAAAGTAGTTTCTTAATTTACTCCACTAACAACACAGCAGACAAAGCCATTTATCATTATTTTGTGTCACATGGCTCCTGATAATCAAACTGCCAATGGTCTACCTTGTTTGCTTATGATGCCTTCATCTGACCATTGCCTATTGATTTAATCATTAATATCTGTTGCAAGGAATTGTCAGGAAAAGAGAGTCTGTTGAGCTGGGGATGGATGGATAAGTAAAGTACAGGTTGTGTTACAGGGTTTGTTAGTGTGAGATTCTGAGTTTAGAACCCTAGTCCACACAAAATCTACAGTGACAACATGAGTCTATAGTTTCAGCAGTTCCTCAGTGAGATGGAAAGTGGAGACAGGAGCACACCCAAAAGTTCACAGGCCAACCTTCTTTGTGTACACAGTAGCATATAACTGATAACCCTATGTCAAACAATGCAGAAGACAAGGGTCAATATTACAAGGTTGTCCTCTGATTTTCACTCAAATGCCAATGGTTGCTGTGTGCTTATACACATGTGTGGGCACACACACAAACACAAACATGCACACACAAAGAGGTGGTTAACAACCATCTGAAAGTGTGTACTGGAAAGACACACACACAGGCACACAACTCTGAAACTAGAATAGATAATTTGTTTTCTAGCAATCCAAAGGTGGTTAACAACCATCAGAAAGTGTGTACTGGAAAGATGCCAGCCTGTTTCCATTTACACGTGGTTCTTATAGTGCCATCCCTGAGGGTTACATTCTACATGAGCATCTTCAGTCTCAGTAGACTAGAAGCATTGGGTAACTGCACAGTGCATGAAAAAAAAATTTGAAAGTACATCTAGAGTGATGGGCAACAAATGAGATGAGCCATTGACAAAATCAACATTCCTTTCATAAATCTGAAAATCCTACCTGACAGCTGCCTTAAAATGCACCAGAAAGGTTCGTGTGGAAGAGGAAGAAAACAGTGTGTCACAGCACACCAAGTATTCACTGACTTCATTTTGGTTAAGGTAATAAATAGCTCTTGAATCAGTCCATCTGCCAATCACTCCCTAGTTTCAGGCTTCAAAGCTCAGCCAGAAAATTCCCTAGGACTGAAGTAAGGCTTGCAAAGAGAGGCTAAATACGTGGCTAGGAAAATATGTTACTAGAATGGAGAATAATATTCCTAGTTCCTTTCTAATTTTGGCATCCTATCATTCTAAGTGGATATTAGAACAAAAAGGGCAATTACTCCCTACTTTCATATTTTTTAACTTGAGTGCTTCATTCATTTCTCATTCATCCTAAACTGCTATTTTGGAATCTTGACCTCCTAACATAAAGATGTGAGGTCATCCCTGAACTCAATTGCAGATCTCCTCATTTCCATGAGGCTTCCATCCATCCATCTGTGTTTGCTAGTATTTATTTCAAAGCAAACATAAAACTGTAGTGAAGAAAGCTTTCATCTCTTCTTTTAAAGACTTGGACATTGAACAAGATGTCCATTGTTGGCAGCAGGTAGCATCATGCCTTGCTGCCATGGAAGAACCACCTTTATTCACCTTTTCATTTTGACAGAGCTCTCTTGAATTAACCTGATGTCTTCTCGTGATTTTAGAGAACATAACAACGCTCTTCAGAACTGTGTTTCCTCACTTCTATCCCCATATTGAGAAACCATAGCAAAATATATGCATATTACTTTCACTTATTATCTGTCTGTAACACACCTATCCTCCTTAAATATATCCATCTCTTCTTATCAAGAATCCACAGAAGAAACATAAAAACTAAACACACACACATACATACACACACCCACACAAAAGTTCTCTCTCACACATGCTTATACATACTTTCAAAAAACAAGTCCTGTCCCAATTCCAAAGGAAAAAAATAAAAACAAGAAATAAAAATTTTGCGATTAAGCAGTCAGAACTTTAAGGAATGCACTACTAGGAAATAACAGTTCCATATATATATACTTTTTACCTTGAGAGGTTGAAGAATTTTAGGATGAAGGTGAAGGTCCTTTCCCAAGACTCTCTAATTCCCAAATTCTGATTCTAAACTGATTTTTCAATTTAATTATTTCATAAGGACGTGTGTACAAGCAATTTTGTGGTGTGTGTGCGTGGTGTGTCCACGCATGTCATAGCACATATGTGGAAGCACTAGGGCAACTTCTCTTTCTTTCTAAGAGCTGAGTTATGGGCACTTGAACTCAGATGTTCAGGTTTCGTAGCAGGTCCCTTTACCCACTGAGCAATCATGCCAAATAAATTTTTAATTTAATTTCATTCGTTAAATTAATATGTTTATTTGATTTTTAAGTTGCATATGACAGTACTTGCCAGTTCAGAAACTTATAGTTTTGGGTGTCACTCTGTATATAGACTTCTTTAATCACCACCATCCCTTTTAAAAGGCAAACTGTTGTTGACTCATTTTTCACTTACATCCTCTGTGTCATGCCTGAATATATTACAGTATATTAACTCATCATACATCTAATGCTTCTTAATTCTAACATAGTAGCTTTGTTTCTTTCTAGAAATGATTCTCCCATCTGCCCACCTCATTTTTCTGGGTCACAAAATGCCCCCCTTTTGCTTTTTCTAAGAGCATTTCTTTTACTTTTTTATTAAGAAATCCTTATAATGGTTGTTCTAATAGTTCGTGACTGGTTTCGTATTTGCTAATACTGTTTTCTTACAGCACTTCAGTTCCTTTCATGGTGTTTATAAATACAATCGTTTATAACTGGGTGCTCATATTTAGAATGACTTTTTCCATTTTTCTGCATAAAACCCCTTTGGGATTCCTTAAGTACTGAGGAGGGAGCCTGGGGTTATATTTTTTTAGAAGTTAAGCTTCCTGCGGCTAATAGGAACACGTTTTTCTAGCTCTTTCTTCAGAGATGGATCAGCTCTTCAAAATGTTCTGCTTTACATAAGGGCAGAGTTCCAGCTCTGCCAAATATAGAAACACCTTCCATCGTGTGCTTCCTCACCCCAGCACACAAAGCCTTCGGCACAAGTGAGAAACCTTGGCTGAAAGTTCCACAAGAGAAAGTCTTTCTTTGTTTCAGATCATGTATGCATATACATATGCATATAAAACACAGTTTCTCTGTATGTAGAATAGAACTGAAGTCACTTTGTCACAATGACTGTGTTCTTCAAAACATTTTCAGATATTTGCTCATTTTTTAAAATCTGTCTCTGGTACACTCTAATTTTCAACAGTCGCATAGTATATAAATGATTTCCAAACATACATTTTATTTTTTGTCAGTTTTAATGTTATTAGATACAATAAAAAAAGTCAGCTTGATATTCAAGGAATATCACTATATGCAGATTAGCAAAGACTAAAATTGTTTTTATCATAAAATGGTACTATTATGTGTGATGATTATAGAAAATATCTATAAAACAAGACTACATTCATGTTTTTATTGTATTTTTATGTTTAAATTATGATTGTACTTTACGTAGGATTCCTATAGCTCATTTTTAGTTGAGAAAAATAGAACTAACATCTTCTATGTTTTCACTGACATAGTTTCCATGGTCATTGCTGTTGGACAGCTAGCAGAGACAGGTGGAATTATAAAATGGCAGCTAATAGCATAGGCTGGTGTAAAGAACATATTCTTTCATTTTCAGCACAGCACTCTGAGGAAATATCATTGCTATTCACACTTTCAAGAGCTAGAATGAATTGCAGAGTGATTAAGGAGGTTCCATGATAAAACAGCACTAGAACATTTTACACTCAGTAAAAGAAACATGCTCTCTAATCCAAAACATATGCGTGATCTTTCATGGCCTGATAAATAGTCCAATCCACATCTGACACCCTGAAGTTCTGTCCCTTGGTGTCTGATTTTTAGGTTTTCTGTTTCCTTTTCCTATCATATACATCTACACTGAATAGAAATTCAAAGAATATCTTTGTGCGTGTATCTTGTTGTTTCAATATGAATTCCTAGAAGCACAAATGATGGACTAATTAGTGAATATTTTTTGTATCACATCCAAAAACTTTGCTTCTTTTTTTTTCTTTGCCAATCAAATTGTCAAAATGAAGAAATCTTTATACAATAGTTCAATTAACATTTATTATATTTCTGTTTAATTTGAGGGTAATTAAGTGAGCAAAAATTGATAGTGAAATGAAGAAAATTCTTCTTTAGTTTATCTATAAGATAAGTCAAAAAAGTATATCTAATTAAAGTCTTAATTTAGTAGAATAAGCTGCGTTTAGTAGCTCATATCTGGCATTCTGGCATTTGGAGACTGGACGGAGTAAGATAGGAGTTCAAACCCTTCACAACTACATAGCAAAATTGAAACAGTCTAGCAACATGAAAATGTCTCAAACCACAAAACAACACAAAAATAACAACAACATAAAGTCCTTAGGCATGGACTCTAGAATTACTCATAAATGGTTTCTTATTGCTCTAATAAAATATCTGATCAGTGCAACCCAAGGGGGGAACACTTTGCTTTTGCTCGCAGTTTGTGGGGTACAGTTTATCAACACAGGGAAGGCATACTTGGAGGATCAGGAGATGAGCTGCTCAAATATTCACAATTAGAAAACAAAAAGGAAACAGGAAATGGAGCCAGGGTATACAACTTCAGTTCTATCTCCAGTGACCCCCCTTCCTCCAGCAAGGCTCCATCTCTTGAAACTTCCATAATTCTTCCAAACAACTCTGTTGTCTGGGGACCAAGTGCTCAAACAATTGAGCCTTTAGGGAACGTTTCACATTAAAATAACCGAAGAGTGTCACAACATTTATAAAAGTGTCAAGTCTGCACCCTGGACCAGCAAGAAGCCACAAAAGATTGCTCTGCTCAGCCCCAACACTTCCCTTGTGTTGATTGACATCAATTAGATTTTTAGTAATTCACAGAAGAGTTGAGAGGAGTAGTTACTTTTCCTCAATGCCTGAGAGTTGATTCTGAAAGTTTTAAGCTATCTGAAACATAATGTCTTACAGCATATTTTGTGTAATTAAGTAAATTGGATGTCAACTGTGGACTACTACAAGCTTTTGATAATTAAATGTTTCCTTTGTCGCTGGGGACAAAAAACTGCACTTTTTAAATCAAGAGTGTAATTATTTTTCCTGACAAGATTTCACAAAGCTTGATTGAGTTTTCTGTCTGCATATATGTGGGTTGACAGTTTGCCTGTACTGTGTGTTCCCTTAGGCAAATATCTAAAAGTATTCATAAGGTTCAGCATTAATGAGAAAAAGTACCATTAACCCTAACAATGCACTGCTTGCTCCAAGGAATAACCACCTGGAACTTTTTAGAATGATATTTCTTATTATGAAATAAAATCCAGATTTTAAAAATAAAGCGCAATGCCCTTTAAATTGGATATAATTTTAGAATGGAATTTTTCATCCTTTTTCATGATCCTAACGGTCCTTGTCCCCATATTTTAAGAAAGAGAAAATGACTCAAAAACCCTTTTTCTCTGTGAAATTGGCATTTGTTAGTATTTCTCTTCGAAATGTGAGATGAGTTAGAGGGTCAAGGATCTGACTTCTATGCCTCACAAGCTTGGTTCAATCCCAGGAATGCACAAGAGGAAAGGAGAGAACCCACTCCCACAGCTTGTCCTCTAAGCCCCCCACATACATGCTTTAGCGTATGGAACCCACACAAATACGCATGTCGATCATTTAATCAGCCGATGTAAATGTGGAAGCCGAGAAAAGCAGTCACTTTGCTGAAACCTTTTCACCTAGGAAGGCAGGCAGCCTTCACTCAATCTGTCTGTGGCCAATTGTCACATATCAGGGGGTGAGGAGGCACCGTCTCAGATCCTCAGACAGCACAGGTGCAGCACGTCAAAGCCCAGGAAGAACACAGCTCTCAGCTGACTCATCTCTGCATGCCTTTCGCTAATGGAGAGGAAGTCACCTGTGAGCTCTGAGTGTATTAATGAGCTGGTACAAATTGCAAGGCAGAGGAAATCTTACAGGAAGTCAATAAAGGAGGATGGAGAATGAATAGGAGAAAAATAACTATGGAGCAGTCACTTCACATGTACTTTTCTTGCATTATTTTCTTCAGTTCAGATAGAAAACCCTGAAGGTATGACTGGTCTCTGTTTTACAAATGAATGAACCAGGGCCCGGGAAGTGAAATGTTTCCGAGGTTGTTGCTGGGTGAATGGCACACCTGCACAATGATGCTGAAGGCGGACTCTTTGAACAGGTTTCCTGTCTCTTGTGGGGAACCAGTGTCATTTCCTACAAAGGATATTAGCAATTCAGAACGGAGCAATTGGAGAGTGCTGGTGGGGATTGTTGGGAAAGCCTGACACAGGAATACGCTATTGCAGAAATTTTTGATTATTTTTTAATACAATGTCATAAAATATATGCATCTTAGTTTTTTTTTTCTGTCACTATGATAAAAGACCCTGACAAAAGCAACTTCATGGAGAGAGGGTTTACTGTAGCTCTTAGTTCAAGGTGCAGTCCGTTAAGCTAGGAAGTTAATGCAACAGAAGTTTGAAGTTTCTAGACCCATTTCAATGACAATCAGCAAACAGAAAACAGTGAGTACCAGTGTTACAACCCTACAGTCCAGGAGCCCTGCCTAAGGAATGATCCCAACCTCAGTAAGACTAATAATCATCCTATATCAACTAACATAATCAAGATAATCTTTCAAAGACATACCCAGAGGGTAAAATAATGCCTCGTGGGTGTGCTATGAAGCCTCTGCTTTGCCACAGATATACATGCAAAGGTTAGTCCCACTCATGACAAGCAGGGTTTTGTAAGGGAGATCTTAGTAAGTGGCAGTTTCTACACCATCCTTAAATACAGCCCCAGTTTAGTTCACAAAGCAAACACAGAATTCCATCTCCAGTGTTTCAGTTTGAAAATTGACAAATCTTCGTTGTGCTCATAAAGAATTATTTTTATTGAACACGGGAAGGACAGAGGAAAAAACAAAAGAAAAAGAAAATGAAAGGGCTCTGGCCAGATTTGTGTGACAACACTATGGTACCCTAAAGGTTTTGCACCCTCTTTTAAAAAAAAAACCTACAAAAGAAAAGTGAATTCTATTGATTTTGTATTACTGAAATTCTACCCCTGTCAACACTGTCTCCTAGACGCTTGAGCTCCTATCAGAAAAAAATCTCCTCCAGTTTACCCAGAATTACTTAACAACTGACCTCCACTCTATTATGGAGGTCCCGACTCTGTTAAAACACTCTTTTATACTCGGCTAAACAGATGACATCCAAGTGGCAGCTGGAGAAAGTATTAAAGCTAAAATTAATGAGGAATGAATACAAATATTCAGCCTCGCTTGGAGAAAAACAATATCCCCAGAGCACTCTATTGATTATCTGCATCAAGTCAATAATGCGTGCTGGCCACGGTTCTCTGGAGTAGGCGGGAAGGGCCTTCTTTTGGAACAGTAAATGCTCAGCACAGGATGAAGACAGAAAATGATTTTGGTAGCCGCATGGAACCCCAAGTTCAGTTACATTGCGTGTGAGAAGCTGGCAGGTGGGCAGTTGGTGCTCAACCTTGAAGTGTGCCACCCTAATGAATGGTTTTTCCTCACCTAAGCTACAGTCAGCAGATCCAACAGACATCTTTCTCCTTAGATCTTCCCTTACTTGAGTCAGTTCTTCCACAAAATCCCGACAGTGTAGGAAGTAAGCTCCTTAAGGGAAATTCTCACTGGTCTATAAGCCCCCTGACAAAACTGGTCCAGCAGTCTTGCAGAAATATTTATCCAGCACTAGTTCAGCATCCACGACGATATATACATGTGGATGTGCTTTCTGGGTGGAAAGAAATATGGTGAGAGAGGTTTGTTCTTGGTTCTTAACTTCCCCTCTGTGTGTGTGTGTAAACATAAATTTGTATACAGATTTGCATGCGGTATATTACTGTGATCTTATGTCTGGGTGAAGTTAGGGAAGCAGAGGGCATTTGGTACCCTAACCCATCACTTTCCAATTTTCTCCTTTGAGTCAGGACCTCTCAGTGAGCCTGGAAACAGCTCTACTCCTGTATCTGACCTAGTGGTTTTTCTGGGGTTATTCATACACAGGATATACTCTCAAATTTTTACATGGGTACTGGGAATTTAAACTCAAATACTTGTACAGCAGTCCTTTTGCCAGATGAGTGATTGCCCCAGCCTAACTTGTTGTTTTTTGTTTGTTTGTTTGTTTGTTTAATGGATATAGTATTCTGAGGCATTGATGAACACTTAGACCTATGGTTCTCAATCTTCCTAATGCTGTGACCTTTTAATACAGTTCTTCTTGTTTGGTGACCCCAACCATAAAACTATTTCATCGCTACTTCATAACTAACTTTTCTATTGTGATGAACTTTAATATAAACATCTGACATGCAGGATATCTGATTATGTGACCCCCAAGGCAGCTACAACCTACAGATTGAGAACTGCTGATCTGGATGAATCCTGTCTTTTTGAAATTTAATGATTTATGGGACATATGTAGAACTTTACTGAAGCATTCTAGAGATCTCAATGAAGAAATAAAAAAATTGATAAAATAAAATGTAATATTTGACCTATTTCAATACAGCTTAATCGTATGTTTCAACATGTAGTAAAGGAGATACTTATGTACATTTCAAAAGCCCACTATGTATTCCTTTCCTCTCCAGAACATCAAAATCTTAAGCTAAACTCACTTTGCATATCTGTAGTCCACAATTTTTCCTAATAAGAGTCTAAATCATTGGCTCAGAAAAATTGTGACATAAATTAATACAAGAACCATTAACAAGATCGATTAGACCTTAGACTTCATCCATCCAATTAAGGTTTTTGACTGACACAATCAACTCTCTTTTCTAAAAGTCAGAAATAAAAGTAGGCTATTTAAAGAAATGTTGCTGCGTGCAAACCATACACAAGCCTGAAGAAACTAAAGGCACATGACATGGGATGTCCTTCTAGAAGCTTGCTCTATTTTCTGTCTTCCCCACTACATCATAAATACACACAATACTTCACAGACTTTCAGAAATGGCTTATGAATTTTACACACCCTGAATCATATTTCATACACACGTGGAATGTAGATATTTACTACACAATTGTTCTTATTCTTGCCTGTTCTTCCCTCTTGGTAGGCTTGAATGTGAAATGTCCCCGAGACAGAGTCATGTGTTTGAAGAGTGATTCCCAACAAATGATCCTGTCTGAGAGGTTCTGGAAGCATTAGTGGCTGGAGCTCAACTTGCTGAAGTAGGGCTGAGGCAAGGACAAGGACATGCCTTACGGAGTATATGCTGGCCCTAGCTCCTATCCAATTGCTCTCTGCTTTCTGATTTAACTCACTGCTGACCATTGCAGTCCATGATCTTGGTTTCCCTGTCATACTGGACATTAATGGAGATCGAGATTTGCCCTCAGTCTGGGGGCCAAAACCAATCCTTGGAGCATAGCACTATTGCGTGTGACTCTACTTAAACTCAGTGGGTCACATAAACAAATAAGATAAAAAAGTAGGAGGTGGTGACATGGGAAGAAGTGCTTTAGTGTAAGATAGCAGTATATGAGAGAGAGAGAATTGGGAAGGCAAACATGATTTAAATTCACCATATACAGGTAAGAAATTTTCATAGACTTAAACGGTGGGTACAAAATTCTTTATTTCTTGAATTTCTTTCTTTCATTTCTTTGGTCTTAATAATTATAGAATATGATTCTTCTTTTTATCTATCTTTAAAAATTATTATTTTTATTATGTAATAAATACTAATGTAAGGTTTAGTTTCATTTCTGTGTTTCAAATACATGAGAATTAATATTGATATGTCAGCTAATGTGGGAGCTTGTATTTAAAGACAATGCTAGCTTGTTGTTTAGCTCTTGGGAAAATAGAATAATGGTTACAAATTGAAGAATAAATTCAAATTACCAACATTCTTACCAAACTTATCAAATAAACTTCCCCATCTTAACTGAGTTCTCACATCAGTCACAAATTTGGCCCCTCATTCATTTCCCACCAATATTACAAGGTGTGCCAAATGATTTCCATCTTGCAAGACATCTAAGGCATTCTCAGAGTGCATTTGCCAGAGTACAATGAATAGCAGCCCACGGGGGAGAACTAATTACACATGCTCATGAGAGACAAGTGAGAAAGGAAGGCAGGCACTCTAAATAAGTCGTCCATGCCAGGAGGTGGAACATAGCTTCCATGCCAAGACATGTAGCCATATTGCTAAAGCCATAAATAAGCATCAACTATGACTACAGAAAGGCATGTAGACTGATCGAGCGTGGGAGGTCTAACATCACAAGGCTTTCAGATTTCCCTCTGCTATTAAAAATAAGTTGAATTCTTTTTAAAATTTCCAAGGGCTGAATGAAATGAGCTCCATGACAGTAAATATTGAGAACTTCCCACAGTTTGAGAATAATCAAAAAGAGGGCCGATGAGATGGCTCAGTGGCTAAAGGCACCTGCTGCAGAGAATGACCTGACTTTCATTCCCTGTTAGCCCACCTGGAAAAGGAGAAAAGGGCTTCTGCAAGTTGTCCTCTGACAGCCATTGCCATGGTTCCAGTGATTGGTTGCAGTACAATAGCTTAGCTTGTCTTGAATTCTTCAGTCTTACAGGTTAAAGCAGGTTAAACACTGGATGAAATAGCTTTTCTTATGTAGAAATTCTACATGTAGAATTTCACTACAGAATAAGCAGAAAGAAATTGACACAGAGATAAAGACAGATATAGAGAAAGACAGAGACAGAGAAACTATCATAGTCCACAACATATATGAAAGTGTAAAGCCAGAAGAGAAAGCTGCCTTTGGAAAGAAGGGAGATAAACCTAGGTTAAAATAACTTAGTAACTGGACAGAAAAATCTCTAGAGTCTTAATGTGCTTGGATTCCCACTATGCTGAGCATATGATTCCATTAATTTTTTGAAATGTCCAAAATCCCAAATTGTACAAAACACATAGCAGAAGAAAGGAGAACTCTTTTAGACATAGTTTTGTTGAACCTAGGGATACAATCCCTTTACTGTCATACTTTTGTTCTTAGTCTCTGGGTTCTCAAATGATAGATATATAATAATGAGGAAGTCAGGAACCTACATATACAGGTCCAAAAATGCTCGATGATACTTTCAGTTCTGTGTAACAGAAACATCAGATAAAAGACACACAGAAATATGTACATCATTCACAAAACACTGTGCATTTCGATTTTAAAGAGCTAGAAACTTCATGTTTTTACAAAGATTAAAGCAGGTGAGAGGCCATGGATGAAAGATGATATAATGAATGAGGTATTACATCAATGGGATTGGAAACTTCCATCTTTATTTTCTTTACAGAATAATAATCTTAGATTCTTAATGCCTCTGAGGCTATAACAGCATTCTTTTACCTAAGCACATAGGCAAATATTACCAGAAAAAATGCAGTTGATAGCTTAGATGTTAGTTTTATTGCGTATAATTCTGTAAAGACACCACTGTTTTTGTCATGAAATTAATACATACCAAGAATTTAAGATTATGTAATGTGTATATATATGATATAAAAGGAAAATAATTTTGTGTCTAGAGGATTCCGTTTTTATTGAATAAATTTGGTTTGATGACATCACACGTGCATAGAATGACTTATGATCATCCTGGCCCCTACTCTCTCTAACTCTTCCCACATGCATAGTTTTACCATATCCTTATAAGGTTCATTCATAATGCACGAAAAAGTCCCACACCAGTTAGGATTTAAAGGGGTATTTATTTTAGGGGTAAAACTTACAANGGGCTGGTATTTCAGCGGCTATTGGCTGAAGGAGCGGAAGGTGCTCCTGCAGCACATTCACACATTAATCCAAGTAGATTTTGTTTTATGACCAACTGATTTTTAATCAGTATGAATATATCCTGGTAGGTTAACCTTTGCATATGAAACTTCAGATTTTAACTATTCCTTCCTCAGAATTCATCAGTAGCCAATAGTTTGGCCTTGAGCATAATGCTCCCATAAAACCTTCAACAATCTATTATTGACTATTAACAGTGCCAGTCTTGGGCAGATTCTATGAAGGTATCCATAGCTATTATGAGATGATGTTTGCAATGGTTGTGTCATGCCCTGATGATAGCATTTGGCAATATTTCTCCATATCATTCTTTATGTTTCTTCTTTATCAGTCATTTTGCTCATTAGATGTGGTTGCCTAGATGTCCATTTGGGGGGCCAAGTGTTGCTATTCTAACCACTATGTACAGTCCTGAGTCTCTGCATCAGCTATTTACAATTTACTTTATTATTTAAAGTAAATATTAGTATTTCCTTTAAAGAGAGGTTTCCTTGACTAAGGTTGAGAGCAGTAATTTTTCTATGGATTTAGACAAGTATCAGGAAAGCATTTTGTCACCATGTTAGTTAATCTAAACAGTGATAATAAATTCAGCCTTAGGGCCTACAAAATATCATGCATGGATTTTTGTCTGGGTTCACAGCACTAGGGATATATTACCTCTTGAGGATAAGGTGTTAAAACCAGAAATTTAGAGTCTCTGGTTACCCCCATAATAATTTTGCATCTACTATTCCAAATAGTACATCTTGTCATGTTGGTTGGCACTGCAATTCATAAGCCTCACATTGAGGCAAAAGCCTTGATGTCTTCTTCCCACAGCATGTATAGCACTTTCTACCACTATCAAATCCAGCCAGCATGGAAGAGATTGTTAGCTCAGCTCTGTTGTAAGGAGACCGTTTGTTGGTTCCCAGCTGCTCAGCCCCAAAATAACCACACAGAAACTGTACTAGTTAAATCACGTCTTGGCCCATTATCTCTAGCTTCTTGTTGGCTAACTCTTACATCTTAATTTAACTCATCTCCATTAATCTGTGCATCACCATGAGGTTGTGATCTACCAGCAAAGTTTCAGTGCATCTGTCTCCGATGGCGCTCCATGGCATCTCACTCACTCTGTGTTCTTCCTCCCAGTATTCAGTTTGGTTTTCTTCACCTAACTCTACTCTACCCTATAAGGCCAAGCCAGTTTTCTTTATTCATTAATGGCAATCACAGCATACAGAGGGGAATCCTACATCATAGCTCCAGCTTCACCTCTCAAAATATTGCCACAAAGGTATGTGGTGTCCTCAGCAGCAGGGTTTTTTTGTTTTGTTTTCTTTTGTTTTTCAAGACACGGTTTCTCTGTAGCTTTGGAGTCTGTCCCAGAACTCACTCTCTAGTCCAGACTGGCCTCGAAATCACAGAGATCCACTTGCCTCTGCATCCTGAGTGCTGAGATTAAATGCATGTTCCACCACCACCCAGCAGCAGCAGGGTTTTATCATCAACTGCAATATCAAGACCCTTAGGGGTCTCAGTCTGGCATCTCTGGAACAAAACCTATTATGGAGTTGCCCACACCTGGTGATGGGTTTGCTTAATATACAGTACTCTTCAAGGAGTGTTTATCTACTATTCAATGTATTTCTCGTCTATGTAAATTTTTTAGCATAATAGGCCTAACAATGTAATATTTCTATGTGGAATTTTCATACACCCTTCATTTTGCTTAATGACTTCCTATGTCTTTATTTCTCCCTTAATCTCATATTCATGATCAGCTTAAAGCTTTCTTTAAATTTCATCAAGTTTTCCCAGGGTTCCTTATCTCCAGGTTTATATCAGCTATCAGCTGTGTTTTATTATTCCCCTCATTTAAGTCATATTCCCCATGACTACATTCGAGTTTTACTCCTTCTACTTTCTTTTTTCCTTTCCTCTTTATTTCCTCTAAAATCATATCCTTCGATAATATACATAATGTGCTATGATCACATATGTCCCTCTTTGAAGGCATAAGTCATAAATAATCCCACACTGGTTCAGAATTATGATTAATAGAATAGTTATTTATTTAAAGAGGAAAACTTACAGATCATCGTCCCAGACAACAGCCCTCTGTGCAATCAGGAAAGGAGCCTCGTTGCCGGAAATGGAGCAGGAAGCCAGAGAGCGAGCAGAGGGCAGTTGTTGCTTTCTTAAAGAGAGAGAGACCACACCCTAAAGGAAATGCTTCCACTTGGCTTTAATTAATATTCATCTATCAAATGCTCCATTCTACTTTTGCAATTTCTGTTATAAGAATGTGTTGTATTTACTAATATTCTATCTCCTGTGTTAGCAATGCCATCACCTACTCATGTTTTCATTCTTTCATGCTGATATTAATACATTTGAAAGAATTTTACAAATCTATGAATTGGTGCTACCTGTAGTTCCATGGCTCCTCTTTGCTTATGCAATCGATGTGGTGCTGCCTTACAATACTGTAGCCTTTTTCTCCAGCTACACCCTGCCCATAAGCTTGTTGACACTCCCCAAATGACTTGCAGTGCCTGATTTTGTCTCTAATCAACTTCCCCTGTGGCAGTCCATAGGTGAGGAGCAAATAGAAATTTTATCATCTTTCTATCTTTTCAGAATATTTTATATTTGTGAACATAGGAAAGATTCATCTGTTCCAAATATACTCCACTATGGCCCTTGGCCTGGCTCCAGAGCAGATCTGCACAAGGTCAGCTGTGGTCTACATCCACTTCTGTGGGTCAGAAAATTTTTTCCTTACGTCAACCATTGTTGATTCTCTGTTCCTGTAAATTATCAATATGAGTATTCTCATCAAAACATGATTTTATTATTTTGTTGACTTGATATAGTGATTATGACTTGCCCGAGTCTCTGTGAGGACTGTGGCAGTTTTCTCCAGTGTTTTTACATGAAAGAATCTTGGGAATGATATTAACGGTAGTCTTCTGGTGTGAGGTTCCTTGGGAACTATTTTAATCACAAGAATAACTGTCTCTGGCCACTTTCCTTTTTCTAAGACATATGATATTCAATGGCTCATACCTGCAAGATGAGAAAGGTCTAGTTGTCTTGACATACCTTGATAAACAATTCAGGAGAACCAACCTAGTTCTAGAGTTTCTCATGTGTTGGTTCAGTCTCCAATGTGGCTTTCATAATAACTTGCTTCTCCCTCTCTCATTTCCACTTCCATGCCTTCCTTGGACATCTCCAAAGTCATTGGCTAAAAAGCATACTGTATTTTAGACTCTGTCGCAAGTCTGCTTGAAGGAACTGGCTGAGAAATGGTGACTCTCTTAGTCAGGATTACTGTTACCATGATTAAACACAGGACCAAACCAAATTGGGGAGGAAGAAATTTATTTATCTTACACTTGGTTTAAACCTCACCATATAACATCATCGAATGAAGTCAGAGAAGGAACTCAAAGAGGGAAGGAACCTGGAGGCAGTATCACAGGCAGAGGGCATGGAGGAGTGTAGATTACTAACTTTCTGTCATCATTATTTAAGCTTATGTTCCAAAAGAACCCAGAGCCAATAATCAAGTGTTAGTCTCACCCACAATTGGCTTACATCAATCGCTAAGAAAATGTCCTAAAAACTTGCCTATAGTTCACTCTTACTAATGCATTTTTCTCAATTGGGCTTCCTCTCTTCCAATAACTCTGGCTTATGTCAAGTTGATATAAAACTAGCCAGCTCAATGACTCAGATAAAATCCTACAGGGTATTTCATCAGTGTAATGTGTGGAGGTATTAAAATTGCAGAAGACATAAGATTTGCTTAAATATGGCCCCAAATGACTGAGTTATGTCTCCTTTTTAAGCTTTTCTGCTGTATGTAAACTAGAAGTCAGAAGTCAAAATCAGCTATAGATGCTTGTCATAATTTTACTGCTGGGCCTTTACTGTGTGTATAAGAACATGTTTAAAGCTTTGAATCCAGCTTGTGTTGCACATGGATATAGACTCATAAGCACTGGTAAACTACACATAATTTTTCTGTTATTATTGTTGGTGCTACTTTTGTTTGAATATGGAGATGACATTGAAGAGTAGGGATACCATAGTAAATTTATGTAACTTTAACTTGAGGTAAAAACAGATTAATATGTGGCACTGCCAATACACAAGTGTGACATTAGGTTTTTCTCATGTCTTTGTTTTATTTATTTATAACTTTTAGATTCAAATTTAAAAAATGGATATACTGAATGTTTCACAGATATGTTTCATGAAAATAGGATTATGTTGACAGAAGCTATCAGTTCATTTCTCAACTGCACTGACTCAAAATAATCACACAGAAACTTTACTATTTGAAATACTGTTTGGCCATTAGCTTAAGCATATTTCTGGCTAACTCTTATAATGTAAATTAACCCATTTCTATTACTCTATGCATCATCACGTGGATGTGACTTACTGGTTAGGTTCTGGTATATCTGTCTCCTGCAGGTGGCTACATAGCTTCTCCCTGACTCTGCCTACTCTCTCTCTATGTATATATCTCTTTTAGCTTGGCTTTTCTCTGTTAAGCCATTGGCTGAAAGCAGCTTCTTTATTAACCAATGGCAATAAAACATTCATAGCATACATTACCTCCCAAATCACCTCCCCTTTTCTGTCTAAATAAAAGGAAGCTTTTAAATTTAACATAGCAAGATTACGTATAACAAAACAGGTATTAAGCAAGAATCATAGTTAAAATATTTATATCTACTTTATCTTTTATTATAACTAAGGAAAATTATAATTATAACTTTGTACCCGTCAACTCCATCAAAGACTCCAGAAGGATATAATATTATATAAATTAGCAGGAAGTGCATAATAAGCAGCTTCCAAAACTCTAGAATTGAAAAAGATATCTCACTGCCTTGACATTCCCCCAAAATTCTTCTATAACATTGTAGGCATTCATCTTCAGCCTACTGGTCCATGGTATCTGGCATACTTTCCCATGTACCATGAAATTTCAAAGATAGTTCCACCTATATTGTCAGTTTGTAAGTAACTTTTTTTCTGTGTCCTGCAGAATGTCTTGTAGACTCTTCCATTAAGTAGGAACCCCGAAGGACTGTTTCACCTTCTTTAGGCAGCTTTAGCAGTCATTTTTCTCTGGGTCCTGCAAGTATAATCAAACAGTTCAGAAAAGAGCAGTTTTCCTGCTCAAATGGCTAAAAACTCCATGAGGTCCCTCGTTAATGCCCATCATCTTCTTGAAGTAGATTGGTGCTGCCAGGAACAGATGTGCCTCACTGTCATGAAAAGTCTTAAGTTCTTAAAACATTTTAAATGTCATATCCTGTAGTCTTTGAAAAATCTGGAGAATATCTATCCATCTAAAATACATCTCTGTACATCTAGGAAACCTAACTAACATGACTACAAGCTTGACTATTATATATGACTTTCTATTGACCTGCATTTTTAATTATACATTACATTTTTA
>LOEQ01009182.1:10507-23480 GCA_001685075.1 Bramus lutescens
ATGCGTGCATCGCCCGCCATCTGCATCACCAGTGTCTGATGTAGAAGCCCCCCCATATGCAGGCGCAGGGGCGCAGGGCTTAGCATTGCCCGTCATCAGCGTCTGACGTGGGCACATCTTTCCCCTTCGTGCGCATGTGCTAGAAAGCCTTTAAAAGCTACACATGCCATTCCCACGCTCTTTCGTCTCTTCTTTCTGTCCACACCATTTTCACCGAGTTCGTGAGCACATAATCCTCTTAATAAACTCGTACACGTGGGTTCGTTCGTGCCTCGTGTTCTCTCCTCATTTCCGCCGGACATTTTTACTGGGTTCAATGCTTAACACTCACACAGTAATTTACAATCATCTCTAACTCCAGTTCCAGGGAATACAACGCCCTTTTCTGACCTCTTTGGGTACCAGACACAAATGTAGTACACATATATACATTCAGGCAAAACATTTATACACATAAAATGAAATAAATAAATTTAAATGCCTAGAAAATATCCAGCAAATTGGGTAGGAATTTCTAAGCTTCCAGCTTTATATGTACATTTATTTCTTAAATTGTCCAATTCAAGACACAAATTATATATAAAATCAGCGAACAAAATTCCCTTTTCACATTTAAGCCTATTTTAAAATACAACTGTAATATTTTCTTAAATCTATATTTTAATTTTTATTTTAATATTAATTTAATCTATTCAGACTTAACAATTTCTTATTTTTTAATGTTTTTCACAACTTAACCTTGAAACCCCATTTCTACTCTGCTTAAGCACTTTCTGCTATCTGAAGGAGCTAAGAGCTGATAAATTAATGCAGATCTTCAGTTCAGATTATCTAGTAAAATGCTGAATTCAACAGGAACTGTATCTTTGTACACTAGCAGGTATAGCAATTGGTACCAACACCTTAGCAGTCTGTAATTAGTAGAGTAAGCACATCTCTATTGCAGAGTCTGGGGATCAGTGCTTTCTCAGGTGTGGGTCACTTAGTGTTAAATGTTCAGCATCTGGAGCATCTGATAGAAATGGCCTTACTACTCCTACCTACGCTATTCTAAGACCCAACAATAGCCAAAATGTGTGATGTCATAGGCTACGTTTAAGATAAAGGAATCACCAAAAGCTAATGCCTAAAACAGTACTCTCAACAAACGGTAGAGTGGAAAATGACTGGGGTTTTAAGTCAAAATCAGAAGGTTTCTTCTTTCATTATTGTGGATCAAGGTCATTTGAATTCCTTCCACTGAGGACCATGAAAAGAAGTGGATAAAAATCATTTAAGGAAAAACTCTTGAAGGTACATTACAGTTTTAAAAGTGCTGTTGAGAGACAAGGCTAACATCCAGGTTAAGACTGAAGTGGAAAGCTGAAGCATTGACCCTCAGGACTGTGTTTTCATGGGGCCTTCGTTGTCATGAAGATAAGAGTAAAAGAAGGCTGAACAGTAGGTTCCCTAGAGAGTCCTGTGAGCCACAGGGATGGAGGCCTGGAAATTCTACATCTATTATGTAGGGATCCCAAAAGGCTCCACCCTAGGTGAGAGGAGCCTCTCTGGCTCTTGGGCTCTTCTGTGCTATGCTTCCTACTCTGTTGTCCCTGTAATTGGATTATCATGATCATGCCTGCTATTTTACCCTGACCTGGAACTGACAAATGAAAACATTTGGGGGCAGGACAGAGAGGGAGAGAAACAAAAGAGAGGGCTTGATGAGGAGGGAGGAGCACTTGGGGGGGGGGTTAGGGAGACACTTGGTGCCAGGAAAATTCCCAGTAATCCACAAGGATGACCCCAACTAAGACTCCTAACAGTAAGAGTACAGGGTGCTTGAACTGGCCATTTACTGTTATCAGATTGGTGACTATGCTTGTTGTCATGAGAGAGCCTTTATCCAGCAACTGATGGAAGCAGATGGAGAGATCCACAGCCAAGCACTAGGCCAAGCTCTGGGACTCCTCCTGACAACAGGGAGGACGGATAGTATGAGCCAAGGGGGTCAAAGTCGTACCGGGGAACCCACAGAGAGCTGACTTGAGCTCCTGGGAACACATGGACTCTGGACCAACAATTAGGGAGCCTGCATAGGACTGAACTACAACAGTCTTCTGCATTTGTGTAGCTTGGTCGGTTTGTAAGGCCGTGGGATCAGGACGTGTCCCTGGTGCTTGGCTCGATTTTGGAAACCTGTTCTCCATGCTGAATTATCACTCCCAGTCATTATGCAGGGGACAGAGCTCGGTCCTGCATCAACTTGATATCCCATGCTTTCTTTGTTCAAGCCCATGGGAGGCAGAGGCTGTCCCCTTCTGAATGGAGATGAGGAGGAATAGATGGAGGTGGAGGGTGGGATAGAAAGGAGGTGGGGGGATGCACTAGAGGAGAGGAGGGAGAGGAAACTGTGGCCAGTGTGTAAAATAAGTGAAAACCATGTAAATTAAAGTTTTTTTTAAAAAAGAAAGAAAACAGTATCTGGAGAAAGCCAGTGTTGCTTAGTTATCAAATCACTGCCTTTCAGATAAGAAGGCCAAACTTTTGATTTGCTTTTCCCTCATGGATAAGGCTGTTGAACATTTCTTTAGGTGTTTCTAGGCTTTAGAGTCTCCTTTGTTGAGAATTCTGTTATATTCTATTTTTAAATGAATTATTAAATTTGTTGATATATATTTTTGTGTTCTTTATATATTTTGAATATTAGCCCTCTGTCGGATGTGGACTTGGGGAAAATCTTTTCCCATTCTGTAGACTGCCATTTTGTTCTTTGCCTTATGGAAGTGTTTTAGTTTATTTGGGTTCCATTTATTAATTGTTGATCTTAGTGCCTGTGTAGTTGGTGTTCTGATGAAGAAGTTATCTCCTGTGCCAATGCAGTCAAGGCTATTCCCCGTTTTCTCATCTTACATCTATCAGAAACACTAAGATCAAATCCACAAGGATTGCCTATGCTGGAGAGCATGTGGAGTAAGGAGACCACTCTTCCATAGCTGGTGGGATGCAAACTTGTACAGCCACATTGGAAATCAATGTGGTGGTTTCCCAGAAAATTTGGAATCAATCTACCTCCTGACCCAGCAATATCACTCTTGGGCATATACCCAAAGATGCCCCATCCTATCACAAGGACACTTGCTCAACTATGTTCATAGTAGCTTTATTCACAATATCCGGAAACTGGAAACAACCTAGATGCTCCTCTACTGAAGAATAGATAAAGAAAATATAGTAATTGATACAGTAGAGGATTGTTTAGCTGTTAAAAACAATAACATCTTGAAATTTGCAGGAAAAATGAATGGAACTAGGAAAAAAATCATCCTGAGTGAGGTAGCACAGACCCAGAAAGACAAACATGGTGTGTAGTCACTCATAAGTGGACATTAGCTATAAAGTAAAAGATAATCATGCCCCAGTTCACAGGCCCAGAGAGGCTAAATGAGGACTTGGGGGGGGCATTAAGGTCTCCTTGAGAGTGGAAAAACAGAATAGATGTCAAAGGTGGACTGGGGGCAGGTGATTTTGGAACAGGGCAGATCAAGTGGAGGGAAGTGGGAGTGAGAAAATACTGGGAGAAACAAATGGAATTGGGGGGGAGCATTTCAGGGATGAGGTGGAAACCTAGTGCAGTGGAATCTCCATAAAATCTATGATAGTAACCCTAGCAAAGACTCCTAGTAACAGGGGACATGGAGCCCGAACTGGCCATCTTCTGTAACCAGCTAATGCCACAAGCAGAGGAATTGGGACACCAACCGAGCCACAAAACCTTCTATCTACAGTTTGTGCTACATGCATAGTGTTCTGAGACCAGAGCCTATCAGAATTCTCATCAAGGAGGTCAGAGAAACTTTATTCAGCAACTCATGGGAATAGATGCAGATTCCCACAGAAGAACATTAGGCAGAGTTCAGGGAGCCCTGCAGAGAAGGGGGCAGGATCAGAGGAACTAGAGGGGTCAGGGATACCAAAAGTTCTTGGCCTATAGAATTAATTGACCAAGACTGATGGGGGCTGGCAGAGATCAGGGAGCCTATTGAAGTCTAACATACCCTTGGGTATATGTTATGACTGAGTATCTTGGTGTTCTTGTGGGATTCCTAACAGTGGAAGCAGGGGTGCTTGCTCACTATTTTGCCTATTTATGAGACTCCTTTTCTTCTACTGGATTGCCTTGTCCAGCCTTGATATGATGATACTATCTAGTCTTATAGTAGCATATTATTCCTTGTTTGCTCGGTGTCCCTGGGAAACCAGTTCTATTTTGAGGGGAGAAAGACGGGGTGTTGATATGGGGGATAGGGGAGGTGGGGGGAGACAGTTAGGGGGGAACTGTCATCAGAATTTAATATATGAGAGAAGAAGGAAAAGAAAGGCCAAACTTAAACTTAAAAATAGCCAAGCACTTGAGGACAGAAGATAAAATAAGCGTTAAATTCTTTAGCATGCATTGGGTAGCTGAGTAATTCCCAAGAACAAAAGATGCAGTAAAGAACTGAAAGATATGTAAGGCAACTTTGCATATAAGAAAAAAATAAATTTCAAAGGGAAAATGAGATTAAGAAATCAATAAAGCATATATTAAATATTCTTAGAGGTGTACAGCAGAAGACATTGTTGAGAACACAAAGATCAGCAAGTACAGAATACAGGGTAAAAGGCAAGCAGTGTACAGAGCAGAGTACCGCACCTATGTGACTGAGCTCCAGAAGAGGAGAGAAACCTAGGACCCAAGACTTCCAAAATTATGAATGGCCTCAACCAGGGATTCTGAGATACATCAAATGTGGAACCATACAACCAAGATGAACAGGATACTTGAATATATTATAGTAGATGCCAAAGAAACTAGGAAGTATGCCAAGGGTCACAGAGAGTTAGCTTTTAATAAACAAAGATGAGATGGATTATCGATTAAAGACATAAAGATAATAAGTGCCTATAACCTCATCATAAATCAATAAAATATCTTCTACCAATGAAGGTTTGTTACACAGGAAACTGACAAACAGCTTACATCAAACATAAAGAGGAACATTCAGAGTTGATAAAAATTTATAAAACTAAATTTTTAAATTATACTTTACAAAAGTACCAAAATAATCACAATAATGTATTAGTCATAAAGAAATGCAAGAAAACAGATGAGCTACGCATATGATAAATAAGCAAGTTGAACATCCCTAATCTATACTATCTAAATGTTTAAAATTCTGAAATTTTCTCAGAATCAATATGCCACAATAGAAAAATTATGCACTGGCATCATGACACATATACACAAAATAGCACAAAGATTTCCTTCAGGTTATAGGTATAAGGTGTATAGGAAACATAAATAGAATGTTTGATTAGTCAAGGTATCACCAAGATACTTCAGTATGAATGTGCGAAGACTCTAAACTTAAAAAAGAATGAAAAAAGAGTCCACTGTCCACCACTCCCAGTCCCCAGTATTTGAAATGAGGACCACTTTATTTGTGATAGAGTTGTCACACCTACACATGTCCCAATCATACAGCCTCAGAGAAGTGACAGCCAAATGCTGGTTGGAGCACAGAACAAATGGAGCTCCTACTCCTGCTGGAGAGTACTTATGGGATCCCTGATTGAGAATTAGACCCAACCAGCCCAAGCTGTGAGTACAGCCACCCATGAACTGGTGGTCCCACATGTTAAGGGGGGAAATGCTTCTGTCAGTTGTCATAAGCCGTTGACTTAAGCAAAGAAAGTTGTAGGCTCCTGATTTGATTAGGCCTGACAAGTAAGTTGAGGTCTCCTTAGGAAAGAGGATATCTACCTGAGAACATCAGCCCTAGCCCATGCCCAAGAGCTCAGCCCCACAGATGTTGTACTTTCCTAACAAGAGCCCACAATTATTAAAAGCAGGTCCTGCAATATGTTGAATCTCACATAGAACTAGTTCTTTGTTGGACTAACTATCTATATTATTTTCAATACTCACAGCATCATGTGTAGAATCCAACATATGTTAAGGGGCATCTGAATATATTTTATTTAAATGTATTTTTAGTATATGTGCATAAAATTGCTCAATAAAATGTTGCTTTAATTATTTTATCTTTATAATAATGTTTAAGTATAAAATTTCATGAATTAAATCCATTTTTGAGTAAATATTTAAATAAAGCAATTGTGGCTGGAAAGGACATAATGAAGGCTACTATTCTGTAAACTGAGTAAAAATGAAATAAATAATTTTAAATTACAAAAAAACAAATTAAATAAAACTGAATATTGGACGCTCACAAGAAAAATCTGTACCTAAGAATTCTGCTTACTTGGTTAAAACCTATTTCATAAAACAAACCAGTAAAATATGCAAAGCACACATATGAAAGCAAAATTAATGAGTGAATGAATAAACAATAATGAATGACAGATACGGTTAAAGAGATCTATTGTTAATCCCAAAGATGAGAAGAGAAAGCACCACAGACCCAAATCATCATGGCCAAACTAATTAAGGCAAGCAATTAAATAAGCAAGCTTCTTTATTTATTGTACATGATCTGCCTCTCTCTAAGGCAGAGTTCAAGAAGTCAGCATTGGATGTGAAGAAAACAAGGTTTTTATAGCTCACAGGTAGGGCACTTCCAAATATAGGAAAATGGGTGGGGTTATAAGAGCAGAATATAAACATAATAAGTTGATCATAACAACCTTTGAAACAAAAACATGAATTCAAGGTGGTCATAGCAAGGAAGTCGTTGCAACACGTAGTCATAACAAAGGTAGGGTTGCAAGGTGATCAGTACAACTTTTGAGACAAAATATGATTATCACTTCCTAGAACAGGCAGTATGGAACCTTTAGTTAAGGTTACAGGTATTTATAAATCATCTTATATTTTAAACTTGACAAAATTAAACAGATCATAACATTTAGTAAACTGGAATTCCTTTTGTTTCTTCCCAAATAGGGCTTTTAAGAACTGGCATGCAGTGTCTTGGAAATGAGGTGGACGTGAACCTTTACAACCAACTCAGTGGAAGAATAGGCACTTAAACTTCCTGAGACTTACCCTACTTGCTCATGACCTGAGTCACAGGTCAGGAAAGCGGGCAAGAGGTCATCAGTCCAGACATTTGTGAGTAGGACAGACCATTGGAAGAACGTACTGCTGAAAATTGGCCCTAGCATCAGGTGAAACATATTTTAATGGTGGCACGTGGTACATGAACAACTTTTAGCAAGGGGAAGGTGACAAAGAAAACAAAAGACTCTGTGAAAAGAAAATAAAACAACAAAATAAATGCTTCAAACTTGCAAAATTAAATTGAGGGGTGTTGATGACATTGATAAATATGTACCTAAGAGAATAACAAAAAAGAAATGAAAGGCAACAGAAGAAGCTAAGAATATTCAAAGTCTAACAACTACTTTCTCTGGGAAAGTATCATCCATCATAGGACAACCTCAACGGTGTGAGCAGCAATGCAAGAGAAGACAGACTAGCGGATCAGAATTAAGGAGGAAAGAAATCAGAGTGAAAATCACTGAGTTCCATCAACCCAAATCACACAAGATTCTGAAAGCTGATGAAGAAAAGTTGAAGAAATTACCTTGAACTGAGAGGACTGCAAAATCTCCCTCTAAATGTGACAGACTTAGCAGCTTCTATTTTCAGAGCAACTGTGAAGTACTTCCATTTGGGTGGCGGGAGGGTGGCTCTGCACAGCCACAGACAAGGTCTGGTGTCTTTATCAGAAGGGTCCGCGGAAGCGTGGGACCTATAAAAGTGGCCGCAGACTCTTCATAATCACTCACCCCTGGAGAAGCAAGTCATGCCTGGAGCCAAAATTGGGCAAACTGACTTAACTTCTCTGGACCTTCACTCGCCAGGATGTGAAATGGGATATAAAAGCTCACACACAGCCTGTCGCGATGACAGTTTGGATAGTGCACAGGAAGTATTGAGCAAAGCACCCACTACAAACTGCCACTGAGTAGTCAAAAATATCAGTACTTCAAAAATGAAATGGAAAAGACCAAAGTAACGATAGCTATTAAGTTTAAACAGTAAGTTAATTTTTCCCTTATTTGCAAGATTTTAATGTAACATTTCAGATATAGAAGAGATAAATAGGCTAATGTGTTTTGTTTTCAAAGGAGTATTAAACCTAAGACACTGAAGTTACCTTCCAAAAAGCAGATGGATTAACTTAGAGAGGTAAGACTAATGGTTACTGCGGTAGAGGAATGAGTTAGAGGAAACGGTTAAAGACAGAGGATATCTAGAGTTGATATGTAATGACTATAAGAGAACTAATAACTGACTATAAAAATGACAGGAGAAATGCTGAATAGTCAGGAAGAATTATTTAATCAGGTTTATCACAAAATAACCAGAAGGCTATTTTAAAAAGAAAGAAAAGAAAATTTCGCCCAAATGAGAAAGAAAATTTTCTAACTGTAAAAATTATTATACAAGAAAAATCTTCCAAGAAAAGTGATGAAAGCCCATCTCTGGGGGTATTTAAAATAAGATTGGATAGGAACCAAGAAAATATGTATGACAGAGAACCACAGCCCTTGGATTCAGTGCTCACTTCCATCTCGGATTTTATAGAAGCCTTGAAATAAACTGGGTCATTCAGTCATGACTGGTGTTTAAAAAGGGCTGAAGCAACCAGAGATCTGAGGAGCCTCGAGGTGTCCCGAGTCCATGCTAGGCACAAAGTTAATCCAAGCCAATGACTACATCCATAACATGACACATTTTGTATTGCTAAACTCTGCAGTGTCCTGACTCCTGCATATGTCACAGTTGCACAGTAGGTCTGATTTGTCAGAAAATTGCTTCTAAACCAAAGTTAACCCATTCTTGAGCCAGAGAACACTGTAGCTCAAAGGGACTTACTTGTTTTGAAGGGAATGATAATCCATACTTATATTAGCTGTGCATATACCAAACACTGTATTAAATGATTGGCTAATATAACCTCCTCAGATTATCATGGTAGCATTTGAAAGCAGTTGCTGTGTGACTCTTCCTTAGACCTTGTGAACACTGTATATTCAACACAAATAGGAAAGAAACAACAACAGACCAAAGAAATTATTTCAGCTCTCATAGGCAATGAAAGTATTAGTGTTACTTATAGGATTGTGGGTGGCATTTGTACAGCTATATCACTGAAAAGCCTACTTCAGTGTGAACAATAATCACGAAAATTAACACTATAAGCTCCCTGTCTAACTTGCAAACGCCAAAGGGCCTTTTTGCCCCATCAATAAAATATTGCATATGCGACTTCAGAATTCTGTGAACTGGGATTTTCATGAGCTTCCTGAATCTTACAAGCATCTCCACCAGGGAACATTCCCATTTGGAGAAAATAGCTACATACCATCCCAACCCCTTTTCTGACTCTTAAATTCTTTGTGCCCTCTCTTCTGCTGTGTTTCCTGAGTCTTGGAGAGGGTTATACAAATATCTGATTATATTCTTCATTTATTAATGCCACAACAAAAGTCACTTAACCTCAACCACTTGACCAGTTTCTGCATTAAACCACTGACTTCTGCAAAAGAGATTTTCTCTGTAAGTGAGTTTGACACAAGCAGTATTCTGTAGACATAAACATAAATGTTCAGAAGGCTATTTCATGGGCACATGGTATTCACTTAGTAAAATGATAGCAATAGCTGCCCTACTTGAGTCTGCGATATGCCCACCATAGGTCTTCAACCTCACTTATAGTGATATCACATAAATCATATGCTATACATTGATTAACATTGGCATATACCTGACATAGCAAAGTCTTCTTTTGCATTATGAAAGCCTTATTTCTAACATAGTCAATGATAAGAAGTGGTAAACTCCACTTCTGTACTCTTTTCTTGTTTCTTGGGGCCTAAGCTTCTTTAGAGCATTAGATGTACTGGGGCAAAGGGCCAAATATAATAAAATTTCTCCTTGCTTTAAATTTCTGAGTGCAAACAAGCTCTAATGGTGCACACCTTTAATCCCAGCACTTGGAAGCCATAGACAGGCAGATCTTTGAGCTCAAGGTTAGCCTAGTTCATAAAGATAGTTCCAGGAGAAGCTGAGAGTCTTACATCTTGACCTCCAGGTAACAGGAAATGTTCTGAGAAACTGGGCATAGCTTCAGTACATATGAGACTTCAAAGCCTGCCTACATAGTGACACACTTCCTTCAGCAAGGCCGCACCTCCTAATAATGCCACTCCCTATGAGATTATGGGGGCAATTATGTTCAAACTACAACATTCCACTCCCTAGCCCCCATAAGCCTGTAAAAATATCATGAAGTAAAATGCATTTAGTCCACCTTCAGAAGTCCCCATAGTCTATCAGTCTCAACAATGTTTAAAAGTCCAAAGTTCAAAGTCTCTTCTAATATTCATATAATTTCTATTTTAATTAGGATTTCTGTTGCTTCAATGGAACACCATGACCAAAACACAAGTTGGGAAGGAAGGGGGTTGTTTGGTTTACACTTCAGCATTGCTGTTCATCACTGAAGGAAGTCAGGACAGGAACTCGAACAGGGCAGGATTCCAGGGGCAGGAGCTGATGAAGAGGCCATGGGGGTGGAGAGGCTACTTACTGGCTTTCTTGCTATTGCTTGCTCAGTCTACTTTCTTATAAGACCCAGAACCACCAACCCAGGGATGGCACCACCTACCGTGGGCTGGGTCCTCCCACACTGATCACTAAATGAGAAAAATGCCTGATAGCTAGACCTCCTCGAGGCATTTCCTCAACTGAGGATCCTTGCTCTGATGACTCTAACCTGTGTCAAGATGACATGCAAAACCAGCCAGTACAATCTCTTAACTGTAATCCCCTATAAAATTTAAATCAAAAGAAACAAGATCACATCACATGCTTCCAACGTGTAATGGCAGAGGATATACATTACCATTCCAAAATGTAGAAAAGAGGGCACAGTGAGGAAATATTGGACCAAAGCAAGACCAAAACAATTTGGGCAAACTCTAAATTTTGCATCTCCATGTCTGATATCAAAATGCTCTTCAAATCTTCATCTCCTTTCAGCTTTGTTAATTGCAACACACTTCTCTTTCTTGGGCTGGTTCCATTTCCTGTTAGCAACGTTTCTCAACAGATATCCTGACACATGCCTAGCCTTAGTATAATTTCTAATTTTCCTTGCTCAGCTTGCTCCTTTTTGTTATAAATCTTTATAAGCATAAACACTAGCAACCACATAATAGAGTCAATACTAGGCTATTTTGAGATTTCCTCTGCTGACAAAATTAATCCAGATTTCTTTTCTTTAGTCTCAGGCAGACTTAACAGACTAGGGCAAAAAGCAGCCACACCTTTTAACAAACATCACAGGACCAATATCTAGACCAACATTAATACTCTTCTCTGAAATCTCTTGAGCCAAGCCCCCACAGTTCATCAAATCACACTCAGCACCACTGTCTTCCATGCTCCTACTAGTATGGCCCATTAATCAGTACTTAAACCATTCAACTGCTTTTCTAATCCATAATCCCAAGGTTCATATTTCTTCAAACAGTATCAAGGTCAGGCCTACCCCAGTCCCTTGTCCCAACTTTTTTTTTTTGAGACAAGGTTTCTCTGTAGCTTTGGAACTGGGAACTGGAACCTGTCCTGGAACTAGCTCTTGTAGACCAGGCTGGCCTTGAACTCACAGAGATCTGCCTGCCTCTGCCTCCCAAGTGCTGGGATTAAAGGCATGCACCTTCATGGCCCAGCCCAACTTCTGTCTTAGTTAGGTTTTTATTTTATTGCTATGAAGAGACACTATGACTACAACAACTCTTATAAAGGAAAAACAATTACTTGGGGGTGACTATGATTTCAGAGGTTTAGTCCATTATCATCGTGGTATGACATGGTGGCTTGTAGGCAGGTATGATGCTGGAGAAGGAGTTGAGAGTCCTACACCCTGACCCACAGGCAACAGGAAGTGTTCTGAGACACTGGGCATGGCTTGAGCATATATAATACCTCAAAGTCCCCCTCACAATGATACTTCCTCCAACAAGGCCACACCTACTCCGACAAGCTCACAACTCCTAAGAGTGCCACTCCCTGTCAGCTTATGGAGACCAATTGCATTCAAACTAACATAAACTCAAATGGTGGAAGAATATCAGAGCATGCCCAGGTTTGGCAGGCCTCTAAAAGAGAAAGAAAGAAGAAAAGGAAAGGATACCACAGTATTGCATGATGGAAGCTCTGAAAGTGACTGCCCTTAGTCATTCATGAGCATCCTACATCCAGACTCTTAGATGCTGCCATGGAGCTGCAGATGGAGTTCTGGACATGGCTGGCGAGTAGTGGTTCACCCTACCCAATGGCAAAGTGTAATGGAGCAGGTTCTTGCCTGCTATGTCCACCACTTGAGCTGGCTTCTCAAGTCTGGCAGGCATGGGGCTGTTACCATGACTGTTGCCTTCCCATCAGCCACACGTAGTTGCTGAAAGGGTGCCAGGGGAAACAAACAGTATCTACCTCCAGTAAACGTTCTTGTGACACAGAAGTGTGTACACAAACTCTGGAAGGGTCAGAGTTTGCTACTATGACAAGCTCAGTTGTCTTTCTTCACCCCTTGTCTTCTACTTAGTTCATGCCTTTGGGGAACTGATTACATTTCCAGACGCTCACAAGCCTGGAGTTCATCTTCTTATTATGACTTTCTCCAAGAACTCAAACGCCACACAAAGTTTGTCACACCTGCTTACAAGACCCACTGTCTGTTTTGCTTTTTCTCAGGCCCTCCTGAATTTATGAACCCTATTTTCATGCCAGTCTAAATCATTTAGATCTGCTGGAACCTCCACATATCTTGTCAATATGACATCTCACCACGGGTGTCAGTCATATCACAAAGCCCAATCCATGTCCTGAATTTCTTGCTGAATTAATTTTTTAAGATTTATTTATTTATTTATTTATACAGTATCCTGCCTATAGGCCAGAAGAGGGCACCAG
>LOEQ01009183.1:17190-33003 GCA_001685075.1 Bramus lutescens
ATCTAATGAGATGATCATGTGATTTTTATTTTTCAGTTTGTTTATGTGGTGGATTACATTGACAGATTTTCATATATTGAACCTTCCCTGCATCTCTGGAATAAAGCCGGCTTGGTCATGGTGGATGATGGCTCTGACGTGTACTTGGATTTGGCAGTATTTTATTTAGCATTTTTGCATCAATGTTCATGAATGAAATTGGTCTGTAATTCTCTTTCTTAAAAAATTCTTTCTGTGGTTTGGGTATCAGGGTAATTGTAGCCTCATAAAAAGAGTATGGCAATGTTCCTTCTGTTTCTATTGTGTGAAATAATTTGAGGAGTATTGGTATTTAATGATATTTTTATAGTTACATATCACTTTATGTACCAGTTATTTAGAAGTGTCTTAGGGAATATGATTTTGTGGACCCTATAAATTGTGCTCACACAAATCAAAAGATCTGTACTATCCCTATAATGCAGTGATCACTTTCCTGCATACATGAAGTGTGCCATTGATAGGGAGAACATTGTGTAATGCCAATCTGTGTATTGATGTTGTTTATTTAGTGATTGTGCCAACAATATTAGGAAAGCATATGAAATTACAAGATCACATGCATATATTTGTTTGTCTTATGATACATTTCAAATTTTATATCTTTAGCTCAATTAAAATTTATCTATTTTTTGAATTATGAATCCAACTCTTGTCTCCTTCATGCACATACAAGTCATCTAGCAACATATATTGAGTAACATGCATCAATATTCCACTGATTTGTGATGGCCATCTTTTTTACACTGTTCTAGGCTAACTCTATGCTCAATATCAAGTTTCCTTCTTATTAAATTACTTTATTTCTTGAGTTAGCAAATGTTTTAATAATATGTCTTTGTAAAATCTCTCATTATCCTTTATTTTCTTTAAAATATAACATTAACATAAAGGAATAATTTTTTCTATCATCTATCTGTCCGCCTATCTACTTATCTATCATCCATTTTATCTGTTTATCTATCTCTTAGATAGATAGATAGATAGATAGATAGATAGATAGATAGATCCTATCTACCTACATACCGGTCACCTATTTGTCAGAATTTTCATATCGAAAAGATTCATATTTTTCTCAAAAAGGCCTTGGAAATTCATTGTTGAAGTAGTTTCCATATTAATATTTCATTTACTCTTTAAATTTTGTGTGTGTGTGCTGGAACAATTTATAGAGAGTTTTAATCAATAACATCACTGAATTAAAATCCAAAGACATTATAACAACATTCTTAATGCATCATTAATTACAGTATGCATGTTAATATTAAAATTAAGATTACATGTTAATAGATTTTGTTTATGTAGTCAATGACCTTGTAAGATACAATATCAAAAATTAGGGAAAATAGTGCATGACAAACAGTATCTAATGCTAGCTAGCATTCTATTGTTTTTTTTTATATTTTAACTTTTTATTATTTTAAAAAATTAAGTTTAAGTATATTTTGATCATATGCTTTACTTCCCCCAAGTCCTTTTAGATCCTCTAAGATTAATGAGTGTACTTTTTAGTTCTGTTTATGAAAACATTCTTGAGATGATCTGTGCATTTTAGGCAAATTTAAAAAGAAAAATAACATCTCTACACTTGGAACAACTCAGCATTACCTGAACAAGCAAAAATATAACACAAATTTAGAGCCTTTGGGAATTTTAATGACCTACCCAAACATTGATCTTTTGCTGATCCTGAGCAGTACATCCTATAGTTTTATTTCTGAGTAATGCATTTGACAAGACTTGACTTATGACCAGTGGAGAGCAAATTAAAAATTATTTTCTTGTTTATTTACTTTTTGATATGTGTGTATATGCACATACACGACACTGTGTACATGTGGAAGTCAACAACAAGATTGTGGAGTCAGTTATCTCCTTCCACCATGTGAGTCCCAAGGATAAAGCTCAGGTAGGTCATCAGGTTTGACAGCAAGTACTTAGGACCACTGAACTGTCTCCACATGCCAGAATGTAGCTTCTTAAGAGTATGCTTTATTAGTATTATAACATTATAACTTGATATGCCCTATGCTGTTATTTCTCTTTGAGCCTCTGGAAAAAAATGAGTTTAGAAAGAGAATAAGAATTTTGTACTCAGGGGTCCCATACATGAAATTAACATAAAACACTAGTCTTTTCTCTCATAGTTACATTTTTCTTTTATGGGTTATAAAAATGCCTTCCTTTAAGCCAGTGGTTCTCAACTTATGGGTCATGACCCCTTTGAGTGTCCTATATAAGATATTATGCATAAAGATATTTACATTACAGTTCATAATAGTAGAAAAATTACAGTTATGAGGTAGCAATGAAATAATTTCTATGGTTGGGTGTCACTACAACATGAACTGTAATAATCAAGGGCTGCAACATTTGGGCAGTTGAGAGCCACTGCTTTAAGCAACTCAGTTGACTTTGTACCTTTCCATGTTTAGTATAAATATAGTCTGTTGGAGGATATTCTGTGTGCCTGAAAAAATGCAAATGGATGGAAAAGATGTAGACTCTATTGGCTATGGCATTTTATTTGGAAAACCCATTATCTTCATTAAGGTTACTGGTGCTGTGATAAAGCACCATAACAAAAAACAACTTTGGAAGGAAAGAGTGTATTTGTCCTATGTTTCCATATCACTGTTTATCATCTGAGAAAGTCATGACAGAACTCAACAAGGGCAGGAACCTGAAGGCAGGACTGATGCAGAGGCCATAGAGGAATACTTCATACTGGCTTGCTCCTAGACTTGCTCAGCCTACTTTGTTTAGAACCCAAGACTATCAGCCCAGGAGTTGCCTCACCCACAGTGCCTGGGCCATTTCACATCAACAACTAATTGAGAAAATGTCCTACAGGCTTGACTACAGACCTATCTTATGTAGGCATTTCCTCAGTTGCCAGGGTCCAGCCTCAACTGGTTTGTATATTCCATGATTAGAAAATTTAGGTAGGAGGAGCAGAGATATGAAAGAAACACAGGCACATAGAATAGTGCTTGGTGGGCAACTCAGTGAATCCTGAACACTGAATCTGCCCACATTTATTTTCTATATGCTTATATACTTCACTCCAAAAGGGAAGTGTGGAGGCAACAGACTTCCTTAATACAATATAAGGAATAGACCAAGTATCCTGCAAGCAACCACACTCTGGAACCTCCTGCTAATCTCCTTGAAGGATCAGGAATAGATTTGAATTCTCTGAGCTTTGGTCAAGGTGGAGCAGATCCACCTCTATATGCAAAATATTAATTAATCACACTCTAGTTCAGGATCTCTTGTTTGTAGCCACATCTATTGTCAACAACTTTGAGAGAGCATGAATAATCTCAAACTTCCTGACCTTTAGCCAAGGTGAAACAGGGCTCACATCTGTGGACCCTGGCACTCAATGAAGGCTCCCTTCTCTCCAATGGCCCTAGCATATGTTGTGCCTAGCTAGTATAGCCATAGAAGTCAGGATATTCATAAAGGGTCATGTAGATGGGGTTTTCAATATAGGAGAGTTAAAACACCTTAGTATAAAAAAAATCTAAAGGGGAATAATAACCAAGAAGAGTTAAATGGGTAGAAGGGATGTGTGGATAAAGTAGAGAGGGAATATGGGGTGAACTAAATAATACTTATAAACCTTTCCAAAAGATCATACTCTTACCTACATATTGTGTGGCAGTTTCTACCAAGACTGTGTTGTAAGGAGAGGGCCCGCTTATTTGTCCTGGCCACCCAGCTAGCTTAGCCCCCAAATAACCACATAGAAACTGTATTAATTAAAAACACTGCTTGGCCTTTAGCTCCGACTTCTTATTGGCTAATTCTTACATCTTAATTTAACCCATTTTTATTAACCTACATATCACCATGTGGCAGTGGCTTACTGGAAAAGATTCCAAACGGCATCCATCTCAGGTGGAGGATCCATGGCTTCTCTCTGACTCTGCTTTCTTCCTCTCAGCATTCAGTTTTGTCTTCTCTGCCTACGTAAGTTCTGGCCTATCAGGGATCCAAAGCAGTTTCTTTATTAATCAATGAAAGCAACACAAAGACAGAAGGACCTCCTACACCAAGACTGAAACATTCATCCTGCAGGGATGCAAGGATTTAGACAGAAAATAAACAATTTAAAATTGCTTCAGGTACTCCCTAAAACTGAACTGATTCACTAGACCCCAACCCCTTGAGTGTATATACACAGTAAAGATTAATGGGTGTAATGCTCAGACCAACTGAGCTGCTTGGAAAAGGCTCAGACCAAAAAGCCTGCAAAAAAGAGATCATCCAAGCAGCCTGAAAGAGACAAAGACTAGCAAAACTGATTCAAAATAACAGACTGTCTAAGTTGTCTAAAACAGTCTCAGTCCAGCTGAGTCACCAAAATCTGGCCCAATCTAACCTGTTGAGCTATCTGCACATTAAACAGTATGCTGCAGGTGTCCAACTTTCATGAGGTGTTAACCATGCTGGGGTGGGCTTTGGTAATACAGCTGTCTTCTAGTTGTGTCTACTCCTGGAAGTAACCCCTAACCCATATTCTTATAACCAGCCCCCAAAACTCATTGTTTCACCAAGTTGGATGTTGTTGGTATCTAGACTATGATCTGTTGTCAGTTGTTTATTTGGGGTGAGTAGATATTTGTCCACATCTTCCAGAAATAATGTCACACAATACACTCCTACTGGAGAGTGTGTGTGTGTGTGTGTGTGTGTGTGTGTGTGTGTGTGCATAGAGATATATGGGGGGGCAAAAATAAAAAGCCACGTACCAGGAATTGGTTACCTCTTTTGGAGTTATGGGAAAGTGAGGCTCTATAATCCCACTAGCATTACAAGCTACTGCTAATGTTATTGGTTACTTTCAAGATCTTGATGATCCCACTGTTGAAGATATCACTTACTTGAACCATAGCATATGAAAACCCCAATCTGTAGTGACTTGGAAGATTCATTCCTATTGGATGGCTTTTATAGTGTTGGAAAGTTCTATGCATGTTGCTTTAAAAGTAATAATTAATCTTACCCAGCTGTGATTTCTGAGATAAACAGAAACATCTGCCCAATGTTGCTGCAGTAGTACAAATATCATGGGAGTAACTAACAATTTTCTGATTGCATGCAAACCCTATTGCACAAGGTGAAATCCACATGTTCCTCATGGTCAGGACAAGATGTTATGAGATTGATCATAGGCCACCAAGGAGAACCTCCTACTACCCATCTATTAAATAGATATAGTACTAAACTGATTCCTAATGACTTCCTATTTTACCAACGGGTTATTATATCCCTCAATTCTCATCACAGACATTTCTATTTGCAGTAGATAGTGATCAGCACAGAGATCCACCATTGGGAAAGTTGTCGAGAATAAGAGATTTTTAAACTGATCATGGTCATCTATAAATGAGAAAACTATATAACTTCATCTCCACCAGGAATCATTGTGGAAAAAAAAATTGTAAGAACGTAAGAACCAGAGGCAATGGATGGCTACAAGGAAACAGTGTCTTTCCAATATAGCAGGGGCGCTACATATGAATTCACAGTGGTTGTGATAGCATATACAAGATGTGTGCAAGCTCAAGACGGACCAAATCCCAACATTCAGGGGGAATTTGGACATGAAGTCTCACCCTTAACAGAGACCTATGGGCAATTGATAATGTTTATGAATGTAAATTCCATTTATGTAGCCTGGTGTATTAGTCAATATTCTCTAGAGAAGCAAAACTGATACTACATATATATATATATAGTATATATATATATATAGTACATTAATGTTGTATACAATATATTGCATTAACAGAAGGTGTGTATCAGATTTAGGGTGGATCTTGCCCGGTCAAATGAAATCAATGAAATGAAAATGAAAATCTCTTACAGCTGCTTACCTCCAGGTGTAGTCAACTTGACAAGCAAGAACAGCCCTCACACCTGGGTTGACTGAACACACTCCAGTGGAAGCGCACACGTTCAAGAATATATGGGAAGCATACATTGGCCTTTGATATATATTTAAGAAAATTAGGACACACAGCTTTGTGGACATGAACTCTAGATGGATCTTTGAGGAGTTGGGGAAATAAGGGGTGAAGTATGATCAATTCCAAGTGATGGACCAGCCTGACTCCATTGTAAAATTAAAAGTCACCTTATTGTAAAGTCAAAATAGGTTCATTCTTGTTTTCTGGAAAAGTTGGGTTTGATAATGTCTTAACCCATTTTCTTGACTTTGACATATTCCACACCCTGTACCTAAACTTCCACCCTGACAATATATTCTGCCAAATAATTTTTGTAAATTCCTGCCAAATTCCTATATAAACAAAAACCCTGAAAACTCCTTAGCCTTCCAGCTGGAGGGCTAAAATAAACCCCACCTCCTCCTGTATTCGATGCTATTTTCACAAACACTGTTTTAGGGAGATAACCCTGTCTGACAGCAAACAAAACTTGCTTAATTTGACTAAAAGAATTAAAGTAATGTTTTTTACTTTTCTTTGGAGGGATTAAGGACAAGAAATTCTGGAAGAAGTAATAAAAATATTTCCAGAGGGAGCAAAGGGAAAGTTTATTCTTTCCATTAAAGATACAGGTTTTATAAGGAAGGAACTTGACAGCTTTCTCTGAGTTGGTATTAGGCACAGAAATTTGTCTTATTAATATTACTATTGCTATTATATGATACCAATTACTATATTGTGTCTGTAATAATATAAGATTACTTTCAGAATACTATAAATAAGCTTGGCAGATGGAAATTTAAGGTTCTTATAATCTAGGAACTGTCAGGTTTGTCTATGCTGAAGCAAACACCTTTTCTATCATTAGCCTTCAAAGAAATATATATATATATANTGTGATAAACACAAAGTGATGACAGGCATTGAGAATGTGACCTTCTAGAAAAATGTTCAGTTACTGCTGAGGATTGCTATCTATTTTCAAAGAAAATGACCTTATAGCCCCGAAAAGTTCATTCTGACAATAGACAGCATATTGGGTTTCCTGTACCATCTCCTCTTCCACTGTACACCTTGCATGTATTCAATGTGTATTTTTTAACTTCCAAAGAAATTTTACTGTATGTCTAATTTCAGCCATTGTACATCAGCTACATGAGAACAATAATAAATAAATAAAAATGCTCTGCGATTATTTTGGAAGATAACACACTTTGTTTCTTGATAATTTTATGGATTTATTAATAATATAAGCATTGCCTAAACAAAACTCAAATAGAATTTAATGAGAGCAATCAAGCTGCAACAAAACAATTTCCAGTTAAGAAAATATTTTCTAAGAATTATAGTTCTACCATTTCCATCTAAGAATGTGGTACTCTAATAGCAATAAAGTGAAAACAGATAAATAACCAAAGAAATGTAGTAAACAAGGAGAAGGAGGAGTGGCCATGAGCAGTGACTTCTACTGCAGACTCTGGATAGAGCTAATCAATCAATGGCTTACTTGAGGAGCCATTTTTCATTGCTGGTAAAGTATGATCAATTAGAAAAGTCCTTAGAAAAAGGGGAGACCTTGGAAGTCTTGTCCTTGCTTTCCAGAAAAAGGCAAGTCACTGAGACTCATGTCTAGTACCCATCATACCTGGCCTATGACAAGAACCTTTGGAAGGACCAGAGATCAGGAAGACTTCCCATTATGGAAGGATAATTGAGTCAAAGGACTTCTGGAATCTTCCATTGCAAGCATAAGTAAGCCCTGTGGCGTTAAGAACCTGATGCTCCTGGACAAAGGTGGCCAGGTAGAGGCATCCTTTCCTGGATTCAAGGCTCCATCATGTGACCTCTCATAGCAGTTGGGACCTGGATTCCCGCACAGCTTCATTCCACACCTTCTTGGAAACACAACTCATTCACAGGTTTCTTGGCAATGCTACTCAGGGGATAACTGAAGTCACACTTGACAAATAAGAATACACTTGGAGATGCTTGTTTACAGCTATCTTTTTTTTTCTAATTAGTATTTGCTTTAAATTTGTGGTGCATCTCTCTTGAATTAGCTTTCTCTCAGTGTCCAATTGTCTTTGCTCTTTGTGCTTATAGGAAACAATCTGTCCTTGGCAGTCACTGGTGACAGTTTTCAATTTTTCTACAAAACACTGACTTGTGTTTCATAGTTATCCAACTCCTTAAATGCTTATATTATGCATCCAGTTGTTTTGGAAATATCTTTCTCTGGTAAATGTCCTATACATGGAAATTTTATATATATATAAATTTTCCAAAGCAGTGGATATAATTGTCCCTTCTCACCTCGTTTTTGCTTGTTTCACACAGCAAGTATTTTTCACTTTGGATATTTTGATACATTCTTGGGGGTATCTTGGGGTATGAGCTATATTATTTTATAGCTATTACACATTTCATTTTTATTGTTCTTCAAAAGTCTTTAATTAGGAGGTACTCACAAGGCCCCATTTCTTCCTGAATTACTATAGTCAGTTAATGGTTGCTAGGGGAAGGGAGACATTTGCTACAGTGATGTGCACACTGGCAAATGGCCCATGCTCCTATACGTAACCCCTTATCTGTGAGCATATAAGCAATGCTAATCAAACTCAATGGGCCACACACAGAAAAGACATGATAATAGAAGGCTGTCTAGTTAGGAATACAAAGGTACTGGCAGGAGTAGCAGGGATATGAGAGGAGGCAATGAGGGTTGATGGTAATCAAAGTATATATAAATATTAATAATATTAATATATGCCGAAGTCTGGCTGGTATGATCTCACAGAGACTAAAGCAGCCTACATGTGTCTGTACCAGGCCCTCTGCATACATGTTATGTCCATTAGCTTGATGTATTTGTGGGACTTCTAACAATTAGAGTGGGTGTGGTTATACCTCTTTTGCCTGCTCTTGAGACTCTTTTCTTCCTATTGGGTTGTCTTGTCCATCCTCCATATTAGGCCTTGTCTTATTGTATCTCTTTTTGTCCTGTTTATCTGTTGTTTCTTAGAGGCCTGCTCTTTTCTGAAGGGGAAACAGAGGGGGAGTGGATCTGGAGGAGAGAGAGATGGAGGGAGTTGGACCTTTTCCAAATAAGGTATAATTTTTCAAGTATGGAAATTAGAATGCAGATATCATTTGGGATCTAATACTCAGTATATCTCTGTAAGCAATTTACTAAGTATGCTGGTTCATTTTGATTGTCAACATAATTGAATTGAGGCATGCCTAGAGAATTAGTCTTTACCTCTGTGTATTTCTGCAATGATGCTTCCAAAGACAATGAAATCATGGGGGATGGGGACTGGCCTAATATATAGTCATCCCTTGATGGATTCCTAATACAATGGCATAGTACAATTAGAGGACATTAAAGGTAGAAAGTAGACACTGTTATAAGCAGTAAGTCCCTGAAGATATGACCTGGAGTCAGGTATCTATTTCTTACTAGCTGTTTTCTTTCCTCCTTTCTCTCTGCTTCCCAGTGGTCACACTATAGAGTGCTGTGCTCCACCATGCTTGACTGTGATCCTCCAAAATGGATTGATATCTTTCAAACTCCTATGAAAAGTAAATCCTTCTCTTATGTTAGTCCTGTGAAATATTTTAGTAACAGCAATAAAAATAAAAAATAAATAAATAAAATCTCTCTGGGTCATATGCCGGAGTCATAAGTGTAGAGCATTTAGCTCCAAAGGCCTTGGTTGACTTCCATCAGGCTGCCAAGACCTTGATGACCAGCACAGAACTCTGTAAGCATTAAAATATGATCATACCAGGCCCTGATGACCAGGACAAAGTTTAATGGAGTTTGGAAATGTGGTAATAAATGAGTAGAAGAGAACATCCCAAACTTAAACTTTAGCATACATAATGGTTCATGTCTCTAGAGTATCTAAAAGCTAAAGCTCACAACCTAGGACTTTCTCCAAACGTGTTCTTCTGGCTGACCCCGAGGACTTGGATAATACATGTGCTTGCATTTGAAGCTAGTCTATTAGTCACTGAGAAATGATCTGGACAGTAGAGGAGAAAGTTTTCATCTGTGACCAACAAGTCCATCTTCTCTTAAAGATCTCCTTCTTTTCTATTTTATTTTTCTCTCACTGCTTAGTTAGTTGGTTAATTATTTAGTTAGTTATGCTTTGCTTTCTTGAGACAAGATCTCATGTACCTGGAGCTCACCTGGAACTGATTGCAAAGCTGAGAGGTGTCTTGGCCTCCTTAGCCTCCTGCTTTTTTCTCCCAAGTGCTGATATGATAAGAATGAACCACCAAGTCTGACTCATGACTGCTTTTTAACCATGGGCCCTGGAGCCCATTTTTAACACAGCTCTCAGAAACATTGCTGATGCCAGTCTGCTTGTGGTTTGTTCCTGAGCTGTGTGAGGTGAGAAGGATTATACAAAGTTCCTGGTCCATCAGAATTGAGCCAGATCAAGCTTTGTTGCCTACGGATAAACAGTTGAATACAGTTCTCTTCTTTAATGTGCCTAGGACCTCCGGTGACTTAACTAATTTATGATGGAAATATTTCCACCACAAATATTAGTGAGGATTTAAAATCATGGCTTGTGTTTTCTACTTATCCAAATGATGATAATCATAGCCTCTATAGCTCACATATAATATAGAATATATAAAAGTAGTTATGAAAACTTAGAAAAATATACACAGTTGGATTCAAAGAAGTAAGCTTTGAGGCTAAGGAAATGAGATGAATGCTTTGTTTTCAAGTAGAATTTTCTCTCATCTTCCCTAATGCAGAAAAAAAAAACTCATGATTTAGCTAGAACAGAATAAACACTGAAGAAAAATATACAGGAAAATTAGATTTAAAAGAAAGATAAATTTAATATTCTGAAACTCTTACTGTTGCTGTTGATACATCATTTCCACTGTGAAAGAAGAGGAAAATATCTCACATAAAACATTCAACTTCAACAAAATACCCAAGAAAAGTTCATAAATTTTAAATATTTTGACTGTTTCAGAACGAAAGATATAATTTATTTATATATTCCCATGGTTTCTAAACTTTTTAGTCTACAAGTGCGAAATGAAGGCTGACTGACCTAGAAATCTCTGAAAGTGAAATGATGAAAATTTAGAATAAAGAATATGCACTATTGTTATAATTTCTTCTGTTATAGATGTTTTATCTACACATATAATCAACAGCTATACTGTTATCACAAATAATCCTCATTTTCTTTATTTTTAGTATTTTAAGTCTTGTAACATGGCTATGTAAATCTGTAAAATGTCTATGACTTATTATTCAACAAATTACTTTAAAAGTGTATAACTGTTATTAACAATAAATAAGTATAGCTCATTGAGAAGTTACATTTGATTACTTTTTCATGGCTTTTCATTTACTGTGACTAACCAAATCTATTTACTCTCATCACAAACCCATTTACCCCATTTTCACATACCCTACCAATTTTGTATTCATTATCTATTAATAATACAGAAACACTGATCTCATTATGTGATATTCCCATAGAATAGTACTCCCAAACATGTTCCATCATTCTACTGCATCCCTGAAACACTCCTTAGCATCAAGGAAAAAGGATGGAAAAAGATATTTCAAACAAATAGACCTAAGAAGCAAAGTGGTGTATCCATTTTGGTACACAAAAAATAGATTTCAAACCAAAACTAATCAAAAGAGATAGAGAAGGATATTATATACTCATCAAAGGAAAAATCCAAAAGAACGTCATAATTCTTAACATATATATATACCAAACACAAGGGTACCAACGTTCACAAAAGACACAATACTGCAACTTAAATCACATATTGACCTTAATATACTGATAGTGTAAGACTTCAATACTGAACACTTGCCAAAGGACAGGTTATTCCAGAAAAAAATAAACAAAGAAATGCTATAGCTGACTGACTTTACACACCAAATGAACCTAATGGACTTTTACAGAACATGTTAACCAAATAGATAAAATATATATTTTCTTCTCAGAAGTTCATGGAACTTCTACTAAATTGAGAAGATGGGTCCTGGACCTGAAAGAAGTAGACACATCCCTAAACCAGAGGAAATCTCTGACTGAATTGCTTTCAACTAAAAATTTAGTTTTTTCCAAAGGAGACTTATTAGGGAAACAAATTACTCAAAAGGGCAGGCTTCATTTCCAGCACTAGATAGACAACACAAAATCAACTCCATGACATTTTTAGAGATTCATTGTTTCAGAATGTTATGTCAGGGACTCTTTTAATTTAGTTTTCTCTCGTTACTTTTATTTTTATATTTTTCACTCAAATTTTTTTGCTTCTCTCCTTGATCTTACAGGTCCCTTGAGTATATATTGTGTCTTCAAGTTAAGTGTTTTTATGTGATTTCTGAGTGTGCAAATGAATGTGTCTCTCTTTCTTTAGCTCATTTTCTTTTAAATTTTTTTGTTTTTATCTCATTATATTATGTTATATTTATTATATTATAGTCCCTTAGAAGCCTGTTTGTTTTCTAATGGGAAGCAGAAAGGGGGTAGATCTGGATGGAAAGGAAGATGAAGAAAAACGTGAAGGAGTAGAAGGAGAGAAAACCATATCAGGATGTATCATGTGAGAAAAAAATCTATTTTGAATAAAATGAAAAAATTACAACATTTATAAAGCAAAATTTTTAGTTTTGGAACTCTTGCTGGGTTTTCCTTTTTTCTAATGAATAATCTTTTGTATTTTTATATAGTTTTAGCAATTTGAAGCATTATTGTTTCTTCCTCGATATTAAATATTTCAATGCCATATTACTATATTCTTGGAATTAAGCAGAACTCTTTTAAAGGCATTTCTGACATTTGGAAAGAGGGTAGGCTTGGCAACAAGTGAGACTTTTCAATTTAGTAGGTTCTAATGTTGAAAAATAAATCTTGATTTTGTTCTTCAAATTTAGGATGTTGATCATTGTGAGGCCATCAAAAATTCTATTGTTAGCATTGGATTCTGATTTCTGTGACAGTAGTTTGACAATTCTACCTATTCATCCAAAACACCACTTTAATCAATTACAAAGGAAGCATTTTTAAAAATCATTATTGAAATTTTATTTTTACAGAAATATCCAACTGGAAAGCCTCATTGTTAACTTTGGAAGCTTAATTGCTGCTTTCATACTCATACAGTGTTTATCTCATTTTTTGATAGGTATTCATTGGAAAAGACACAGAGAATAACAAGTAATGTAGTCCTTTGCCTATGACATCATTTTTTTATTCTGTGCTAAAGTGACACAGAATCCATTTGCATGAATAAATGTCAAAATACTGCACTTTCAAATGACATTGATTTGCCTCTAATCTCCTCCCTTTTTCTCTGAAGTTTATTCTAGAGAATAAATTCTTCATCTTCTGAGTTATACCAATCTTGCTGGCCATTGTTTTCTGTATGAATGATATAAACTGAAATCAGAAGCCTCAGGAGTATTTTAGCTAATAACCAATCAGGTTCATTTTAACTTTCTCATGATGGCAGACAACTAATTAAAGGAGTGATAATTTATTTCATTTTTGTTGCTGTTATATATTTCAGTATATTTGGTTTTAGAATAACCATGTTATGACTTGAAATAGGGCATAAAGATCATGCTTTTCTCTCATAGATACCAAAAATCTAATTGCGTTCTGTATTTTTATTTATTTTCATTTGTATTTATGTGTGTGTGCCTTCAAAGTTAATGTGTATCATGTGAGTATAGGAGACCACAGAAGCCAGAGGAGGGCTTTGGATCCCCTGAAACTGGAGTTACAGGCATTTTGAGCTGCCTTGTGAGACATAGGAATTGAAACCAAGCTCTCTGTAAGAGCAGCAAGTGCTCTTAACTTCTGAGCCACCTTTCTAGACCCTATGTTCTATGCTAATGCCAATGATTGCCTGTATTCCATTCAATAGACTGAAAGATAAATTAAAAATTGGATATTTGTAGAAGTTGTAAGAATCACTTTTTAAATGATCAAATATGTCTTGTTATGAAATTGAGAACTTGAACCTGTAATATAGATCTGTAAATCATGACACATACTACACAACAGATGCTCCTTAGTGATTGAACACCAAGTGATTCCCAAACCTTTAAATAATATTTTCTGTTTATCAAATAATGAAATATCTTGATGAGAACTCAAAGCAAAGTTTGGTAGAATTCATACAAATTTGTGTATACAGATCAGTGGACAATGTCTGATCTTGGAAGATTATTACGATTCTAGGTATTAACATGATGGGATGATAACATTTGAATCTATTTTAATGTGTTTTTGATACAGACTTCAGTTCCATTATTACCACTTTTTTACATTCTCATCCTTGACTAATCTATTGATATCAAATTCAGTGATGGAAGGATACAGGAAGTGACTGGCCATCACGCAGTAGTTCAATCACAGATATTTTTAAGTGACCCTGAGGGCATAGACTGCTATTAAAGAGAAAACAATCATTAAAAATGATTATATTTTTAGTACTTTATCTTTATTTTTAACATAATGTATTAATTGTAAGCTGATATAATTTAATTTCTAACTATTACTCTTTAACAACTAATTCTTGAAGATTTAACCCTGAGCTCTCTCTCACCTGTCAGGGCAATTTAGCTGCTGCAGATCATACACACAGAATCACTAGAAAGAAAACATGTCTAGAGAAATTGATATAAGAAACACAATAATACATTTCAAAACTACATGGACTCCATTTGCTGAAAGCCATATTCAAAAATCAGTTTGCTAAAAAGTCTTTGAGTTTCAAATTTCCTCTGATATTATTGAACTAGGATGTCCAAAAGACCTTCATAATTTCTGAAAACAACTGGTTTGGCAAATTCATCACTCATATTTCAGTTAGGTTTTAGAGTTCATCAATGTCTTTAGCAGACCCAATTCTCAAATTCCTATCTGAAGGAATATCAAAAATTCTTTATGGTGGCTATAACCCATTCACAGTAAATGAAGAATGTTACTGTTGTAAATTTTCTGGCAAGTACCATTTTTCCCTTGAGGCAGAGTACCGCAGGAAGCACAAAAATCAGCAGAGCGACATTCACATGATGTAAAACCCATAGTAAGTGAAACTGGGCATTACCCAGTGATTCTGCAGTGAGCTCTTCGTAATCCCTCTTCATCTAGGTAATCCTACTCAATATAAGGATTTAAGTCTAATAGGCAACTTTACCTTCAGAAAGTGTAATTTAATCTATGTAATTATCACATTGTGCCAGGCTACTTCTCCCAGGGTGTGTAATGATGACTAGCATTCATGAATATTCAATTTAATTACCTACTGAAATGCTATTAGTTGTATATGGCAGGCTATGAACTTACCCAATAGCAAGCATTGTAGTATTTGGCTCCTATCATATAATATTTCTGTCAAAAAATTCTTGAACTTATAAAATTTCCTTAATTATGATTTATGTGATCTTGAAAGTTTCCAATGTCTGAACTATTTAAGATGAACAAAAGGCATATTATGTAAATTTCAATATAAAGATTATGTCCATTAGAATCTTAGATCTCCCCATGTTCATTTTTTTTTCCTTTTTTCTTTTGTAAGTATTCTAATTTGAATCAGAGCCCAAGAATACCTGGCTTAAGGATATTTCCAAGTCTCCCTTTGCCATTTGGTGTATGACTGATTTACACTCAGTGAGAATGAAGAATTTTATATGGAAGTGTTGAAAATTATTCATAAAAGGAACCTAAATATAACTCCAAAAGTTCTTTCCTTCACTCATTCTACGGTGCTGTGATGTAAAAGAGACATGGGGGGG
>LOEQ01009183.1:33188-46343 GCA_001685075.1 Bramus lutescens
AGAGAGAGAGAGAGAGAGAGAGAGGACACCACAGTATCTCAAAGTAATGACAAAATAAGACAGTTCCTGCAACCCTCACCCCAGAAACTTACCCAAGTATGCCCAAAGATAAAAACCTAAAACCTCATCCTTTCAAAAATGTACTAATGTAACTACTGCCTGCTTAATCATGTTAAAAATGACCTATCTGTTCCTGGAATTCCCCTAGATATATGCTTAAAAAGAAGCCTGCATGCTTCTCTTAGGGTCACCATTTTATAACAAATGATTGGCCTCACATGCTGGTTGTTTCTGCAGAATAAACACTCTTTGCTTTTACATACTGTTTGAGTCTGGGGTCTTCTTCAGCATTTCCTTGAACCTCTACATACATAGGGACATGATTTGGTCTAGGCACAGTGGTGAATTTGGGAGATAGATGCTGGAGGATCAGGAGTTTGATGCCAATATGGGATAAAGGAGACCCTCTCTTTAAAAAAAAAAGTCCTTCCTACCAAAATAAAAAATCTCCAGGATGAGTTACCTCATTATTTATCCAATACATAGTTGGCATCCTAGAAACCACTTACATGATAATTACAAAATTAGACTCAGTATATTGTATATATGTAACAATAATAATTAAAGAAAAAGTAAATATCAATTTGAGATTTAGGAAGGACATGGAAGAAGTTGGAGGGAAGATAACTGGGAGGATCTGGAGTGAGGAAAAGGAAGGGGAAAAGTGATGTAATTCTATTTTAATAAAATTGTGTGTGTGTGTGTGTGTGTGCATGTGTGTGTGTTTATTTCCTAAAATAAAGAACAAATATTATCATTGCATCAAAACAGAATTATACCTTAGGAATGGTGGAAAGGTCTGGAAGCAGACTACAGACTATCAGAAATAAAGCTGATACATAAGCCCTACAATAATGAGTTAGATGCTCTCTGTCGTTTCCATTTGATGTCCCACACAACTCATCTTTTTGAATACTTGGTCCATAGATAGTAAACTCTTGATTGGGGAACTTTTAGGTGGTAGAACCTTGCTGAAGGAAGTAGGTCAAAGGAGAAAGGTGTAGATGCTTTATAGCCTCAAATCACTTCCTGCTCCATCTCTAGATTGCAAATGCAACGATAAGTTGCCTCTTTAAATTCCTGCTGGCATGCCTTCTGTTTCACAGCAGACTACACCCTCAAACTGTGAAACCAAATAAACACTTCCTTCTGTTAACTGCTTTTGTCCATCATTTAATTACTGCAATAACGACTAAAGAATATATTCTCTAATTAAAGCTCCCTAATTGTAGCCTTTGTTCCGGGCTTTGAAGCATTCCATTTTATAGGAAAACTCCTTAAGACAGAAAGTAAATAACTCAAAATAGATTCATGAAGCACCTGAAACTGATCAGATTGTCTAAGACCCTCCCTCCCAAGAGTAAACAATAAAGCCTTGAGAGAGAAACTCTCAAAGAAGTCAAGCTGCAGAGGCAGACTGAGACCAATCTCACTGTGGGAAGAAGCATAGACCAGGGGAGCTGCCTGGGAGAGGTGTAGACCAAGTGAACCACATGAAAGGGACGCTAGTCACCCTGCAGAGCTTCCTGAAGCTGTGCAGTGAGTGCCAGGTTCCCAGTTTGTGTGAGCTGTCACCCGTGCTAAGGTGGGATTTAGTGAGGCAACTGTTTTACAGTCATCAGCTGTCTTTGCTCCTTTAGTAACCCCTCACCTGTATAACTCCAATAATAACCCCAATACAACTCATTAGTTCACCAGGGTGGCCTTTGGTGTTGTCCCTATTTTGGTCTATCACAGGTACTATATCTGGTTAAGTAGAACTGTACATGCTGCATCTCCTTAGGAAAAGTCTCTAACACTACAATTCACAAATTGTAAATTGTTAACTGCAGTATCACTTCTGTTTATTTTTAGCAATTTGATTGTCCATTCAAATATTTTAAGGAAAATGTTAATTGTTTACTTTTTCAAAAATTCCCACAATTGTATGTGTGTGTGTATGTGTGAGAGAGAAATAGCNATAAAATGTTCAACCTTGGGAGTAGTTACTAATTCTAAACATTGTATTGAGAACATGAATATTCTAAGTATGGTATGAGTTCAGAAAAGGTATTTAGCATACTTATTATGATCTGAATAAAAATTGCCCCCAGAGATTCATGTATTGATTGAAGGCTTGGTCCTCTGCCAGAATAGCTATCGAGAGGTGACTGACAATATTAAAATATTAACTCCATTAGTGGATTGGCCCATTGATGAGTTTATAGTGAATGGTGTTTTAGGCAAGGGAAGCTGGTTGGAAGAGATCAGTCACTAGGAGAGTATCAGAGCTGTAGAGCTTGTTGCTGGCTCATTCTTATGCCTCTCTTAGTTGTCATAGTGCAATCAGCTTTTTAAAGTTATAGTCAGCTCTGATAGCTGTGCCTTGCCACGTGTATGAAAGCAAAGTACTTAGTTCACATGAGCTGGGACCTCTGAAAGTATGAGCCAAAATAAGTCCCCTTGCCCACTTTGAAATTATTTTCTCAGTTCCTTTGTCACAGAGGAGAAAAGTTGTTGAACACATATCTCCATTCATTTGAACTGGGAAGGTTAAAAATGCTGTATTTAAGACAGTTGGTGGTAGCACATGCCTTTAATCCCAGCACTAAGAAGGCAGTGGCAAGAGGTTCTCTGTGAGTTCAAGGCCAGTCTGGTCTACATAGTGAGAGGAACCCTGTTTTAAAAACAAAGCAACAACAGCAAAGATCTGTATTTAACAAATATTTATGTCTGAAAAACATTCAGTTTAGCGTAAAAACTGAAATAATTAGATTATAATGCTTGTATCAAATCACAACAAATAAAATTTAACTTTTCTTATTTAAAGCCTTAGTAAAGCAGTTAAAACAAGAAGGTAAAGTGTTCAGTGTTGGGCCAGCACAGGTGCTACTTATAGGTGGAAGGATGGAAGCCAAAGAGAGGACAATCACAGCAATGTTCAGGACTCTGAACATGTAGCTGAAGAAAGTCAAAGATTTTCATTTTTTCCCTTTAACATTTTACAACTACTATTGAGTTGGTGTTGAGAATAGGCATTTTTCCAGTCAATATTTTCTGACTACTTCTTTTGAAATTAGTACAATTTCTGTTAGTAAGGAGTGGCATCTCCATCTGTCAACTCCATCATAAAAATAAAACCTGAAAGACAATATCATGGCATCTGAATGTGATCCTGGTGTGTGCATAGAAAACCTAGGAGAAACTCATATGGGGTGTTTCTGATTGTTCTTAAATTTTTATGAAAAGTACATGATCTTCAAGTATTTCTTATTACATTGAAAACTAATTTTTTTGCTAAGGTTGATATCTCCATTTTTTGGTCAAACTCACTTAAGATACATTGTTGTATTCCCTTGATGTCTTCTAAATATGTTGAAGGTAAAGAAAATTCTCATAGCTACCACAAATATCAGTTTCTACAATGCAATTACTTGTTAAAGTTTGAATAAAGTCCAGTTGTCAACATAATACAATCTTGAGAAAACAAAAGGAAGACACAACATGAATGACTGAGCTGTAGCCTAACTTTGTGTTTAACCAGACCTGTATTACGTATTATGTGAGCAAAAACTAAATATTTTAAATGTTGAGACACTGAATTTTGAGACATATTTGTTGTCGGAGCACATCCTGCTCTGTCCTGGCTGTATAGACAGAATCCATGATGCCCTTTGACATCTGAAATAGTGCTTGGTACCACAAAACTTGCTTTCTTGAGCCAGTTCCTATAAAGTGCAGTTGGCAAAAGGTGTGAGAAAGAAAGATGGTATGATGAGGTTGATAGATGTTAGTTAAATTCCTACAAATTTTAATGGTTTCCAAATAGCCACTAGACTTCTTAAAGTTCTGTTAAACTCACGTGTATTCCTTTTTCTCCCTATTTCCAACTCAGAGATGAAGCAGCATGCCATTTTTGTCAGAGAAAGCGCTTTTGCAGAGTCTAATGAAGTAGCTGCTACATTGTCAGGGAAAAGTACAATCATTGCATCTTTTCTATTTGTATTTGTTATTATATAACCTTTTGCTGAAAATGAAGATGTTTCTCATTTCCACATCCTACCTCCTCTTTACCTGCCCATTGTATCCCCCCCATCTTCTGCCACATATTCCAACCCTTACTGTTTCTCTTAAATTTCTTTTAGTTAAAGAATTGATCAGGGAAAGCCTTGTCCTGTAACATGAGGGCTTGCTTGTTGGGGTTTATGTCCTGCCCAGTTCCCAGCCAGTAAGGTCCCAAAGAAAATCACACAGAGGTCTACTTAAGTTATAAACTGATTGGCTCATTAGCTCAGGCTTCGTATTAGCTCTTATAATTTATATTAACCCATTATTCTTNCCTATACTTCCTGCCTGACTACTGGCCAATCAGCATTTATTTAAAACATAATTGACAGAATACAGAATTGTCCCGCACCATTGTCCCTGGACCATAGATGATTCTGCCACTTATGACTCAGAAACTAGCCATGCATTCTGCAGTCCCCAATAACCTTAGACTGTAAGATTTGGTTCTATGATATTCTAAAATGTACTGTGACTGTGTATGTATGTGTATATGTATGTATGAACATACATGTATTATTTGTACAAGGTATGCATCTTAGCCTTAGGTATGACAGTGAGTGAAAAGACATGATTTTCCTAAAATATTGAGGATACCCAATAATCCAGGAGTCTATGACAATAAAAAGTGAAATTTTAATGATGGAGAGCTGGCTCATCCATTAAAGGCTAGGCTAACAACCAAAAAGAGTGAATTTTTATTTTGCAAAAGTACTAATTAGAAATCCATAAAAAATAACCCATGAAATGAGAAGGTGTAAAATCTAATACAGTCTGATAGACTCATCAAAATATGGTTTTGAAATTACCAATTCCGGTTAGTGGCACAAAGAAAATATTCTCCCATAACGTGTATACCGTTAAAGAGAGCATGAATTTAGCATGGTTCCTTGGGATAATTTAGTATAACTCTTTAACAATTATGCTAATAAGGAAAGTGTCATTCTAAACTCGAAGGGCATCATTGGACACACTGGCACCTGTGCTGTGTTAACTGAGGTAGTTTAGTTTAGTATGATTGCTCTGACCGTGCCAAGAGCTTTGGCACTACCCTGTTGGCGCCTCATGCTGGTAACTCAGCCCTGCAATCTGTTCTTTCTTCTAGTACTGCTGCTTTCCATACTACTATTTTAGGCACTGTTAGTGGATCCTTAGGGTCTTATCAACATACCGATGATTGTAAGATGGGCTACTTATCATAGCTTCATTTAATATTCTGATGTTTGTCCTAATGAACTGTATGCTAATTACTGTTCATTGTTTTGCATTTGCTAATTCTTCATTAGCAAGCAGGTACTATGGCAAACATCCTGTCACATAGTGGAAACAATGTAGATGTGCCAAATACCCTCATCTATCTTCTTGTTTGATTTTTTTTTCTGTGAGGCACATTGGGATTGAATGGTATTCTAAATAAGCTTGGAAAGTGGTTTTCAACATGCCTTTCAGAAAAAAAGTTTCCCCTATTTTGGTGAGAAAAAAAGATTTTCATTTGTTTTTACAAAGTATCATCTCTATCCTTTCTCCTACCTCTTCCTCCCCCCGTTCTCTTTCTCCTTCTATTCTTTCTTCTTATTCATCTTTTTTGAGACAAAATCCTGCTCACAATCTAAGCAGGCCTCAAACTCATGGACAGCCCCTGTTTGGGCTTCCTATGTGTTGGGATAACAAGTGTGTGTGTATCACTGTGCCTGGTTTTCTTCTCTCTACTCTCTTCTTGTTCTTTCTTAGGCTTCTGAAACATTTACAGGAAGGAAAGTAAATGTAGATGTATATTCCCTAAGCCCAGAGGAATAATGAACAAAATATTTTGTTCATAATGTTTTTATATAGCATTTCACTTTAATAACAACCCATGTGATACAGTAGAAAAGTACGTCCAAATATACAAAAGTAAAATCTGAAAACCAATGAGATTAAAGTCTTAGACTACTACGCAGGAAGTCAATGATAGAGGCACTGTTAGTGAGTTCTTAGGATCCTAATATAGCAAGTATTCTAGACTAAATCTGGAAACCAGCAAGACTAAAGTTCTAAGTTTCCACCATGAAAGACGTCAACAATAGAGGCACTGTTAGTCAATCCTTAGGGGACTATCAGCATACTAATGACTGTAAGCACAGTCTTTGATGTGCTATCCATCACAGCCTCTTCTCTTGTTCTGAGGTTTTGTCTAGTGAACTTGGTATAGATCATGGTGTTTACTATTTTATTTCTTAATCTTTTCAAAGTAATTCAGAATGGCTGCTTCGTCAATATGCAAACCATCACTCCTTGCTCTAATAAGATACAAAAAAAGAATATGTAAACTTTTTTCTTTTCTGTTTGTTCTAACTTTATTCTTAATTCATCAATGATGAATGAATGGATGAATGAATGAATGTCTTCGATATCAGTCCCAACATTTGGCAGAGACTAATAGAAAAACAGCACATTTGGAAAGTGTAGTGCCACTATAACTGTAACTTTTCAGAATAATCATGAAATTATCTTCATCTCTTGTTCATGTTTAAACCCTGTACTGATGGACATTGTGATTCCCCTCTCCTCAGGTACTGAAGGGCTGTCAATTTTACTCTTGAACTTTGTGATCTGAGTCTACAGTTATAGTCTTGACCATCAATAAGAAAATGATATGTTACCAGTGCCTACAACATCTAGAAATTCTTCTTTTTCCTTCACTGGGCTTAATCTGAATTTAAAGAAAAAATACTTCTGCTGTTAAAACCAAAAACAAAAGACAAAATACAGTGATGTGTGTTTGTCTATGTATTCATTAACTAAGTGACAAGTATTAAAATACCATATAAGGATAATCACTGTGTGGAATACGTTTTAAAGGATTCTGAAGGGTTAATAAAAAAATTAGTGGGGAGGTGGTTTTAAGAGTGGATAAATATTTCTAGAAATTTTTGAGAAATATTTTCTATTCCTCAGTGAGTTTACACCACAACTGCACTGTTTCAACCTCACAGCTGAGCACGGTTGAAAATACTTCATTTAAAAAATGTATGAGATTTCTTTCTCATTTTAAATTTCAAATGATTAGGATGTTTATTTTGAGGGTTATAGATTAGGCCACATACAAGAAAAATATTATATCTGATCTTTTGAAGTTTACTTTGCGCCTTCAATTTAAAAGTCCTGTCCCTGAAACCACCCAAATAACGGATGTCTGAGAGTAGTTCTGCGGTTAACTCCCAAGAAAGGACCGCTAAGCCAATTCAGTTCCTCTCGCCAGGCTCATTCTTCATCCACACTCACACAGACACTTACTTTCATTGTATGTTTGATGCAGAAAGCGGCACTCTAAAGCTATCAGTAAAGGACATACACATCTAAAGCTGATAATATTCTTTTTCGTGGGTTAAATTCGTAGCTGTAGCTCATTCATCTTTAGGGCACAGTTGGAAGAATGGTGAAGGGTGAGGCAAGGGCACTCTCTCTTCTGGGGCACAGTCATCTTTCCACAGTTACTTTGCTGCTTTGCATGCATCTTAGTCTGGGAGGCAAGAAGAGTGAAATTCAGCTCTGACTATATATTGTTTATATATATATGCGTGTGTATATATATATACATTTATATAATCCTATCCTATCACTCACTGTGAGCCTGTAATTCAAGTGGGTTTAGGATAAAGAACAAATTCTTTCATTTCACTTGACTTGTTTCTTTCACTGAAGTACTTCTTTGGATGTGTAACTCCTCCTATGAAGGTATATTTTGTAAGTATTGACAAAAATGCTTCTGTAATTAGAGGCAAGCAAGATAGTATGCGGTGTGGTAGATGCCCTGGAACTATTAATTTGGTGTTTCTTTATTTGCAGGAATGTTCTCCGGGTAGCCCAACAAAAATATAGATGTCAAAAAGTCTGCTATCTATGTGTAAGCCCTGTCCTTAATTAAGTAAGACATACTATCTCTGTTTGTGATCATTTATTAAAAAGAATAGCAAGAGCCATAGGAACTGGGACATGAGAAGGTATTGTCTAGTCACAACTTAGGAAAACAGGAATCCACCAACCCTCATCAGTCCAGTGTTAAGGATGAGACAAGATGACTTGTTACTGAATGGGAAATTACAATGTAGTTTTTTATTTAGGAGGATAATCTTGAGATATGTATGAGATTTCTCTATCTTATATCTTATCCTGGTTTCATTTCTGTTACATTGATGAAATTTCCTGACATTAAGTGACTTGGGGAAGAAAGAATTTATTTTAGCTCACAATTAAGTTTCTTTCCATCATACCAGGGAAGTCAAGGTAATCACATAACATCCACAGTCAAGAATAGAAACAAATGCTTACTACTCAGCTTATTCTTTCCAGAGCTCTTCGAGTCCAAACCCAGAGAATGATACCCCCCACAGTAGGCCTCCCCTTGCAGGAGTGGCCTGTTTGTTTTTAAGAAATGACTGCTCAAATGTTAAGAATGTAGATAGAGATTATGCTAGTTTAGTAGTGTGTTCATTTTAGAGTCTCTTCCAAGATCCATGACTTCCTCACAACCAAGTAGTTGTCTAGGTTGCTAGTACCCTGTATGGTCTCTCTCTTTGAGTGGGGCTTAAGTCCTATTAGAGATCTGCTAGCTACTACCAAGGTATTTATGCCACTACTGTGCCCTCATGTTATCAAGCCATGCTGGTTACTGTGATTCATAGGCATCATAGCTGGGTACGAATGTTGGTTGCTTCCCTTCTTTGGAAGCTTTCTTGGTACCAAATCTTGGTATCTTTTTGTACCCTGAAAGCTAGTTCTTAGGGAGGAGGCTTTAGATAAAATCTAGCTCTGGTTTTCTGGGATATGTCTGCTTGGTGTTTTCAGCAATAGAGACTTAGTGTACCCCTCTATAGAGGTAACCAAGGGCAACAACAATAGCCTATAATGTTTGGAACAATCTCTGTCAACAATTGAAAAGAGGGCTTCTTGTGCCCAGTGTTGTCATTTTTCCTAGATAGTGTGTCAATCGTGGTGTTATTCTTACCCATTTTAGCTCCTATCAGAGTTTACAAAATATGATTCTGATGGAAGGCCTATGGACTCAAGACACAGTATCAGAATGTCTTTTTCCTCTCCACCTCCTTATCCTTTCTTTTTTTTAAAGGAATCATGTTGTGGAATATTAGTAGAAGATGTGATACATTTGTTTATGCTGTGGAAATTTTGTTTAATGGTGCAAAGATGTGTTACAATCTTTTTTCTATGTTTATTTAACTCTGTGAAGCTGTGTTACTTTGTCTAAAACACCTGATTGGTCTAATAAAGAGCTAAACAGCCAATAGCTAAGCAGGAGAAAGGATAGGTGGACAGTCAGGCAGAGAATAAGTAGGAGGAGAAATGTGGGAAGAGAGATTGAGGAACAATAAAAAAGGAGAGGAATAATAAGAAAAAGAAAAGATACAGAAATAGAGAAAGGTCAAAGCCCAGAGGGAAAAGTAGAGGGATAATTTAAATTAAGAAAAGCTGGCTAACCTGGGTGGCGGTGGCACACGCCTTTAATCCCAGCACTCCTGAGGCAGAGGTAGTCTCTGTGAGTTCAAGGCCAGCCTGGTCTGCAAGAGGTAGTTCCAGGACAGGCTCCAAAGCTACAGAGAAACCCTGTCTCAAAAAAAGGGGGGGGGAAGAAAGAAAGAAATAGAAAAAGAAAAGAAAAATCTGGCTAGAAGCAAGTCAAGGCCAGGCACTTATAAGAAAGAATAAGTTTCTGTGTGTTCATTTGAGATCTGGGTGTCAGACCCTCAAAGAATAAAGAGTATATATATATATATACAAACAACTACAGAAGTATGAGACTATAAATAAGTTTACTCAGAGAACATCATGAGGGTTTCTCATATTGAAGATCACTTTGTGCCTACTTCTAATACTGTATGGTCTATGAAATGGTTCTCCTGTGCAAACCTTTTGCTGAGCAATCTGACTAAATTGAGGCTACCGTTACTAAATTACCATTTTAAAATCACATTTACATTCTTATTCTGATGCTGAATATTATCTTCCCAGAGCTATTTGATATATATATATATATATTTGTATTGTACTTCTCCAAAATCACTTGTAGTAAGTTTTCTGAACGTGGTACAATGGCCACTAGTAGCATACATTGGTGTAGGAGGTCCTTCTGTATTTGGGTTGCTTTCATGGGTTAATAAAGAAACTGCTTTGGGCCTGGTGATAGGGCAGAACTTAGGAAGGCAGGAAGACAGAACTGAATATTGGGAAGAAGAGCAGAGTGGGAGAGAGATAACATGGAGATGCCAGGTCAGACATGCTGAATCTTTCTTGGTACGCCATGACCTCATGGTGAACACAGATTATTAAAAATGGGCTAAATCAAGATGTGAGAGTTAGCCAATAAGAGGGTAGAGATAATGGGTCAGGCTGTGTTTAAATGAATACAGTTTCTGTGTGATTATTTCGGGTGTAAGCTAGAGGGGCGGCTGGGAAGACAAGCAGCCTGCACTCCCTCTAACAATACATATCTACATAGACCCTACCATATGCCATACAGAGAATAAAGATTACAAATAAGTTTGAATAATATTGAGGAAAGCCATGAGGTAATTGGTATTACTTAAATCTACGTCTGCATTTTTCCAGGCTATCCTGGAACTGTTATGTAGCTAAGGATGCTGTCCTACTGTTGATCTTCTTGGCTCAACCTTCTGAGTTCTGGAAATACAGTGAACAATAGTACCCAGTTTGTTTTTTTTTAATTAAAAATTTCCACCTCNGGAGCTCAGTCCAGTGCTCCAATGTGGGTCTCTGTCTCTATCTTCGTCCATCGCTGGATGAAGGCTCTATGGTGATATGCAAGATATCCTTGCTGTATAATAGTGAGAAGTGAAACTCAAATCCCAGAACACGTTTAATACATACAAACCTCAAATGCCTGTAACTCTAGCTCCAATACCAGCCTATACTAGAGAAAGGCCTAGGCACATATGTTGCCTCAAAATTTTGTCATTTTGTAAGTTTCCTTTTTAAAAATGCCTACAAAAATTTAAGAGAAACTGTGTTTCTACCCAACATCATGTGTTTCTCATCTTAGAAATACCTGTATCCATGTAGGTAAATTTCTACCTACAGTCACAGTGAATCTGAATACCTGCTTTCTAGGCTGAACTTTAATGACCACATTTTGAAGACTTATAAAAGTTGGGCTTTAGGCCAAATTTTTACCACTTCAATGTTTCTGTGATTTGAGTAAAGATCTTCATGTGCCTTATAAACAAAGGTGATTTGGTAGCATTTCTATCTCTTTTGTTAACAGTGTAATCATAAACCACAGTCTATCCAGATACATTTACGAGGACCTTTCCTAGTTATGGAATTCTATTCAGACATCTCATTCATCAAAATGTAATAATAGGCCTTTCTGCATACATTTTCCAAACCACACATTTCTTGGTGTTTCTCTCACCCACTCAGCTTAATATATAAAGTTAAATACCTAATGAACAGAATAGAGAAAACAAATGAGCAAAGGAAAATGCATAAAATCACCAAGGCATCTAAATCAAACAATGGCTATGGAACACAAAGCCGAGAATGACTCCAATGGTGACAATTAAGCTGGAGGCATCTGAAAAGCCTGAGGTAGCTCCAGCAAAGGGACAGAGCTTCAAAAGCATCTGCCTGTGTTCCAAACACACATGGGGATTGCAGTCACACAAAAGGAGCAATTATTCCCTTTTACTGTTGCATTACTGCGTATGTAATTTTTCTTTTCCCAATTTGTAACACCAGTCTAAGAATCTAGGCCATTCTAAACATATACTTACTGAACTGGAAATAACTGAAAAACAGGCATTTAAAACCGTCTTCAGAAAGGAAACCTTTAAGAGAAAAACTAAGCTGGCAGTTTTCAAAATATTTAAAGCGATGCTATTATTGCTTGGTTAAACCTTGTCAGACACTCGATTAGAGTTTCACGGAGTACATCTGCGGTGAAGGAGACCTCTCTAGTGGGGCTTGGACAAGAAATTATTCCAGAAATTTCTAATGCTTCAGGCACATGTCTGATAAAACCATTCAACCACTCATTTATGCATTCTAGGGGAAATATTAAAATACAAAACAACCTGTCCCAGATAGTTTTCCATCCCAAATTTGAAAATTTCTGCCAAAATCATTGAATTATTATGTTACACAAGATTGAATTTGAATATGATTAGTAAATTAAAAACATATTTTCTGAGTACCCAACACTTTCTAGAGTATTATCTTTTAAGAATCAGTCAGTTTAAATATAGGATATGCTCTCCTCTGTATTACAAAATGAAAAGGCGTTTAATGATGTGCAAGGCTCGCATGCATTATAAACAGACGTGACTAGTGGGAGGCTGTGTTTGTGACAACACGCAGTGAGATGACATACTACTCTGTATTGATGTAATTAGGTGAGCATTTTTGTGATGTGGTTTTAGTTTTGGATTCTCTGCACTAATTTGGAAGCAGTTGTAGTGTTAAAATATCAGGCTTTACAATGCAGGATTTATTTTGGTACATGCTGCCAAAACTATTTGTTGCTGCATGCTTGGGATTATTCCCAATAGTCCTAAATAGATTAAATACTTGTATATATTTCCTGAATATAAAATTAATTTGGAAATTAAAACCAAAATGTAAAATATCGTGTTCCATTCACAGAGTACTTGCCAGATGAGTCACTTAACTGACTATATGACAGGGAGTAGCGTCCAATACTTTTCTTTAATATAGATTCATATAGGTTCAGAAGTTGTCAATATTTGGATGACTGAAAGTAAGTTAAAGTGTTAACTAACTTCTCATTGTAGCTTTGTATGGTTGTTTTTTTTTCTCAAGGAGAGAATAGCAACAATGTATTACTAAGAATTTATTATTATGTATTACTAAGTATTTTATTGGTACCTTGACATATTATACAAAATTTAAATTATTTTGTGACAAATTTTCATTATTATGTCAGTGAAATACATAAATTATACAAAAACACTTGGGTTTTGATGTAGGAGGGTCATCTGTCTATGTGTTACTTTCATTGGTTAATAAAGAAACTGCCTT
>LOEQ01009184.1:0-20513 GCA_001685075.1 Bramus lutescens
GTTTCTTTATTAATCAATGGTGTTCACAGCATACAGAGGGGAATCCCACATCACCTCCCCTTTTCTGTTTATATAAAAATGGTTTCAACTTTAATATAGTAAAATTACATATAACAAAACAGATGTCCAGTAAGAATTATAGTTATATTTATGTCTACTTTATATTTTATCATAACTAAGGAAAACTATAACTACATATTCTTCAACTCCATCAAAGACTTCAGAAGGATATAATACTAACTAAGTGAACAGGAAGTGCATTGTAAGCAACTTCCAAAACTCTGGAATTGACAGAGACTTCTTGCTGCCTGGACAATCACCTAAAGTTCTTCTGTGTCACTGTGGCATCCAATCTGCTATCCACAGTCCCATAGTATCCAGCAGAATTTTCCATGAAGCAGGAACCCCAAAGGATCTTCTCATCTTTAGCTAAGTTCAGCAGTTATTTGTGGGTCCTGCATGTTCGGTTCTTACAGCATAACATCAAGCAGTTCAGGCAAGAGCAGTTTCTTGCCCAAATGGCTTACCAGTACCATAGCCCTACTACACATGTGCACTTTTAATAAACTATTAGATGCTAGTATATTCTGCTTGGATAGATGTCAGAATCCAAATCCTTGCAGATGTCAGAGATTTGGCAGGTAATCTTAGTTGTGACATTTCTAACATACTCTACATTGAAACAACACAGTCAACTGGCAGCTCTAAAAAGAATAATCATATGAAGCCAAATTATTGAGCTAGTTGCCAAATCATACAACCTGATGAAGGGAAGCAGTGGTGACATTTTACAGATAAACTGGGTAAAAGGAAGCCTAGCCTTCTTCAGAGTTCATTCTTTTCCAAGGCCTGTGCTATTTCAGAAACCTGTGCAGATGTAGGAAGGAGGTCCATCTTCCCTCTTGAAGAGTGTGCTGCAAAGCCTTCCTAACACAAATTTAAATCTTGAGCTAGAACAACTAGATCTTGGCTTTGACTGGTTTCAGAGACTTAAGGACGTGTTGAATAAATATAAATCTCTGTATTCCAGTGCAACTTTCATGATGATTAAAGACATGGATGATGTTTACAGAACACTTCTACATGACATAAGAATGCCAGTTCTAGCAAAAAGTGTTCATTTTCCTTCTTAATTTGAAAGATGAAAAACATTTAGACTGTGGAATTTCATCTTCTCTGCTATTCAGTAGTTATCTAACCTATAGAAGAATGGACAGTTAGAAAAAAGCTTTACTATCAGAACACATTTTGTCTCCTCTGTATTGTATTTATCAGAGTTTTTTTTGCAATAGAGTGATATGACTGTTGGTCATTTCATTAAATAAAATAATTCAGGATGAGACAGAAGTATTGCATAACATCAATTAGGTGTATTTTTAAGATGTTGGTTTCATAGAAAGTGAGAGATTAGTGGTGACCAAGATTAGAATGTGGAAGAATGAATAAATGTGATCAGTGTGTATTAAACTATAGTCTGAGAATTTTGAGATGCTAGGGTATACAATTGCAAAGTAGGGGCATAGCAGATTAATATTGCATGGTACAATGAGTACAGCTAATACTTACACTGTATATCTTGAAGATCAGTAAGAAATGAATTATAATACTTTTACCACTAAATATCAATGCTTGAAAAAGTAGATATTCTAAAATGTATTTCAATATTACACAAAATACACATACATCATAAAAGCATAGGGAAAACAATGAATATATCAATTTCTATGCTTTTATTTCTCAGTAAAATTTAATTAAGAATAACATCCTCTAGACAATTATTAAGTCTCAGGTTTCAGTTGCATTTGCAAGTGTTGTAGGTTTATTGATATTGTTTATTACAGAAACACTTTTAAAGTATTTCTGGTTTCTTGACACAAGAGAATTCAAGGAGAAATTCAGGGCCATATCATATAAACATCTCAAAATTAAAAATTAGATGCTGGATAATTAGAAAACAAAATGATGTACATAAAACAAGCTTCATAACAGATCAATATGTGAATCAGTAATATCTCATAAACTAAAAATTTAGAGGGCTCTAATTTAGTTGTGATAAAGTATCAGAAAATCAATGAAAGATGGAGCAGACCGAAGCTGAGGTAAGATCAATATAATATTTGCTTTAAGGGCATGTTTAGAACAACATGTATTTGCAGCTAATATGCAAATACCTTGGTATTCCTTCAAGAAAAAAGTAACATTTCTGTGTGGATTGCTGATGAGTTATTAAAAAATTTTGGTTAAAAATAAAGATAATGGATTAAAAGTACTAAAATCTTTGAAAAATATATTTTTGAGATACAAGGTTTTCAAAATATTTTAAAGATGTTATAATAAGTTCAATTCATTGAGATGGCACATCCCATCTCAACATTTCAGTTGTCAAGTTTTCATCAGCATTTCATGTTAGGGGTCTATTCCAGTGCTGAGCACTGGATAAAGTTAAAGAATTTTCAGTATATCTGAATATTTGCATGTCTAGAAAATTTCTAGAAGGTGCTGGCTGACATGTGTCTGGCAAGAAGAAAGACATGAAGAAAGATGTTGCTCGGACATTGGAAGAACATGAGAAATGCTAGCAATAAGCCGAAGCCATGTCATTTTGCATTTAAGTATGGAGAGTTTAACTTTTATACTCTTATAAATGTTTTTTATGATGCTCCCTAGTTTTCAGAATCATCTTTGTTTGCCAGTGAAAATAAGTACATTCTCCCTCAATGGCAAACATTAAGGAAAATTGTTACATGCAACCTAGCTTTCATTAAGGAGTTTTGTTGCTGATTTTCATCATGATTTGGACTGAAACTGTTTGTTCTATAAACAATGAAACTTGTATTTCTAAACTTATGTGCTTTAATTCTCTTAAATATTATGATTTTTATCTATAAATTCCTGTGTTTCAGAGTTCCTCTGGGGTCATGCGGTATAGGAAGGTTTGGGACAGGGTGAGACTTGTAGTTTACAGGGACTGTTCCATGGGGTGGGGTTATCTGGCTGGCTAGAGAAGTTGAGGCAGGTGGGGGAGGAGCCTCTAGTTTTGCCCCTGATACTGAGGGCCTAGAGAGTGTGGTGCCCCACTGTGTGGGTGCTCACTCACCTCACCTCTTGATACTCTCTGTGTAATTGCAGCCTATGTTTCAGAGTTCCTCTGAGGTTGTATGGGATAGGAGGATTTGGGGGCATTCTCAGGTAGAACATGTTTATTAGGGTTTGATGAAGTGATCCAGTCCTGAAATTTGATGGTACATGACTTGTATTTGTGAAAATTAAGAGAAATATATTTAAAGGGTCATAATTACCGATTAAAAAAATTAAAAATTAAAGGTAAAAATAGGTATGAAAAATTCTAGGTTGCTGGTGTTCTGCATTCTTTTTTTCCCAGATATATCAATTGTGAAGAGCTCATCTAGAAAAGAAGTTCCCAGCAGTGAAATTTATTCTCAGAAGCAGGTTCACTAAAAAGATAGCTATTGGAAATTATTTTTTTTACTTCTTTTTAATGCTTGGATTGTTAATAAATCAAAATTGCACTTTGTCAATCTCATAATTGTATAGAATGTAGTCTTACTCCCTCTATTTCTCCACCACGGATATATTAGCATGCTTTGTTTCTACAAGTTTTGCAGTCTAAATAGCACAGACATAATCAGAAATGTTATAAGATATTCTCTGGAAAGATGTCTATACCTAATTGTACATCAAATAGTATGAATTATATTAATATATTTTTGAATTAAGAATCATAGTAGAAATCACAAACACCATGCTAAAGAGAATATGAAAACCAAGCATATTAATTAAATGATATAAGAATAAAATAGATGTGAACAAGAAGAAAATATAAGTAAGCATGTAATCTCATGAAATGAAAATAATTATAAACTACAAAGGAATGTTAAACCAAATATTTATGGAAAAATAAGGACACTTTATATGTATTGTGTTAACTATATCACATGATAATTGGAAAATGATGTTCTTTGTGCATCACAGACATAAATTTGTAACAAGTTAGCAAATAGATAATGAGTAAATTATCAATTTTTTTAATTCTAATAATATAAACAACTTCAACCTCATAAACAGTTAATACATAATGTATTAATCAAAGTATTAACATGACTTATAATGAAAAATAAAAAATAACAAAGGTTGATGAGAATATGGAGAAAATAATATCTCTGTAAACTGGTTTTGGGAAAGTAATTTAGTGCAGTCATTAAGGAACAGTTAAGAATTTCACCAAAAAGTTTTACACACATGAGTAAATGTGTTTAAACACAGGTATATATGTGTGTAATACCTTAAAAACTGAGACAGAGACCAAGACCACATAAAAGTAGCTGATGAGGAAGAACAGAAGATTGAACACAAGGAAGGTAAGAAATCAAGAAGAGTAGGGGGAAAGGGTGTGAGGGGAGGAAAATCTGCTAAAGCATGCCTTGATTGGGAGCAGAAGAAAACTATTCGAAATGTAACTTTACAAAGACAATGGAGACTTTAAAGAGAAAATAAAAACTTTGTAATGAAATGGAGGAACAGACAAACAAAAAACTGAAAGAAATTAATAAATCCCTCAAAGAAATCCAAGAGAACAAACAAACTAAATTAAAAAGCAACCAAACAGGTGAAGCAAACAGTTCAAGACTTGAAGACTGAAACAGAGGCAATAAAGAAAACACAAACTGAGAGAATTCTTGATGTGGAAAAATATGGGTAAAAGAACAGGAACTACAGACAAAAATATAAAATAAAATTGATTTTTGGCATTGAAAAGGCAAATTAAAATTGTTATCTGAGTAAACACACAAATGTTTTTCATATCACTTAATAAAATCCTGTTACAATCAAAATCATCAATCAATAACTCTTCCCAAGTTACTGAGGTAAAGAAGAATAAATTTTGCCTCTTCTAATTGTCTAAGAATTTCACAATTTAGTTGATAGAAAAGTCTAGGAGTATAAAAAAGAGAATCCATCAATTCTAAAATAAATAATGATTGAAAAAACTTCTTCTATAATGGTGAGCATAGAATTAATACCAAGCAAATATCAAAAGAATGATATTCAAATTCATATGGAAGAACAACAAGAACTAATAAAAAACAGGAAGTCTAAAACAATCCTGGGCAATAGAAGAACTTCTGGGGCAACACCATCTCTAGTTTCCAGCTGTTCTAAAGAGCAATAGTAATAAAAACAGCTTAGTACTGAAGCAAAACAGAAAGGTTGGTCAACTGAACCAAATCAAAGAACCAGATGAAAATTCACATTCCTATGGGCACCTAATTTTTAAATAGAGAAACCAGAGATATAAAATGGAAAAAAAGAAAGCATCTTCAGCAAATGATGTTGGTCTAACTGGATATCACCATATAGAAGAATGCAAAAAGATCTATTTTCCTGAGTAAAACTTAAGTCCAAAATTAAGTCCTGATAATAAATGCAGGTATGCTGAACCTGATAGAAGAGAAGGTGAGGAATAGAATTGAATGCAATGGCATGGAGATATTTCCTGAACATAACACCAATTATTCAAGTTCTAAGGTCAACAATTAATAAATGTGACCTCATGAAACTGAAAAGCTTCTACAATTCAAAGGACACTGTCAAAAGGAAAAAAAGGGTAGACCACGGAATGGGAAAAAAACCTCAACTCCACATCTGACAGAACTGGTTTCCAAATTATTCTAAGAACTCAAAAAACTGGACATCACCAAAGAAAATAATCTAATTAAAACAGAGTACAGATGAAAACAGAAAATTCTTTACAGAAGAATCTCAATTTGGCAATAAGCACTTTAATAAATGTTCAACATCCTCGGACATCAGGAAAATTCACATCAGAACAACTCAGAGATTCCATTTTACACCTGCCAGAAAGGCTATCAAGGATGTGGAGCAAGAGGAACACTCCCCCATTTCTGGTTGCAGTATAAACTTGAATAACCACTTTCTAAATCAATATGGTAATTTCTCAGTAAATCGGGAATTGGTCTACCTCAAAACACAGCTGTAGCACTCCTGGGGATATATTTAAATGATCGTTTACCATGCCACAGGATACCAGCTCAACTATTTTTATAGCAGCTTTATTCCTAATAACTGGGAACTAGAAACAACCTAGATGTCCCTCAACTGAAGAATGGATATAGAAAATGTGGTCCATTTACACAATGGAGTGTTATTTAACTTAAAGAAAATGGCATCATGAAATTGGCCAGTAAATGGATGGAACTAGAAAAAATCATCCTGAATGAGGGACCCCAGACCCAGAAAGACAATCATGGTATGTACTCACTTATAGGTGGATATTAGCTGTAAAATAAACCATAACCATGCTTTAATTCACGGAAACAAAGAAACAAAATAACATGAAAGGCTCAAAGGAAATACATGAATCTCACTGGAAGGAAAAATAGAATAGACATCACAAGGTTGGTGGGCAGAGGAGTCTGAATGGGGGAATAGGCATGGGAGATGAAGAGATCAGCTGGGGCAAGGATAGAGGAAGAGAGTGCTGGGAAAAACAACTGGAATCTGAGGCATTTGTGGGATGAACTAGAAACCTCCTGCAATGGAGACTCACAGGAATCTACGAGGATAAACCTAGCTAAGACTCCTAACAATGGTGGATAGAGAACCTGTCCCAGCCATCCCCTGTATCCAGGTAAGATTTTTAGCTGGGGGGTTAGGGCAGCATTCCAGCCACATATGCTTGCACCTAAAATTTGCCCTGCCAAAAAGATATGCTGAGGTAAACGTAGTGCAGTAATTATATGAATGACCAAGCAAGAGCTAGTCTAGCTTGAGAACCATACTGTCAGAGGAACCACATCTAACACTGCCTGGAGAGCCAGGAGCCAAGGGCTGCACAGCCCAGAGACCTAGGACAGAACCAAACATGATTGTAAAAAAAAAGTCAATGAAGTGACTCCTAATGATATTCTACTGTATTCATATTGGTGCCTACCTCAGTTGTCATCAGAGTGGCTTCACCCATCAACTAGTGAAAAAGATGCAGAGATCCACAGTCAAACATTAAGTAGAGCTCAGAGAATCCTATGGAAGGAAGAACTGTGGGAGCAGAGGGGCCAAAGGCACCACAAGAAAACTCACAAAATCAACTAACCTGGCCTCATGGGCTTCACAGATACTGAACCACCAACCAGGTAGCTTGTCTGGGGCTGACCTAGGCCCTCTGCACATATTACAGTTGTTTAGCTTGAACTTCTTCTGGGACTCCTAACAATGGGAGCAGGAGCTGTCTCTGACTCTTGGAACCTGCTTGTGAGAACCTTTCCTCCTACTGGGTTACCTCATCTACTTTAGTAGGAGAGGAGGGGCCAAGTTTTACTGCAACATTATATATCATGGTTAGATGATGTATGTGAGAGGCCTATCCATTTTTAAAGAGAAAGGAGGAAGAGTGGATGAAGCAGCTGGGGTAATAGAGTGGGAGAGGAGGGAGGGAGGGGAACTATGATTGGTCTTAAAAATTAATTCATTAATTAAGGAAATATCTGGAAGTCAAGTAACTTTAGGAGATATGTACTAGCAAAGAAACACTAACTCTAAAACCAAAGGCTGCACTGGAGTTTAAGATTTAACCCAACCTACGGTATCAGTAGAAATGTATCTTTAGACACCCACACACTAAGCAAAAGTAGAAGGGTCCCAATTTTTAATCTCTAATTTATGTCCTTTGAATTTCTGATCATGTTACAAGATACACACGTTTCTAGTAGAAACTGTCTTTCACAATTTTTGTACTGTTTTGCCAAATGATGTTTTGCAGTGGACAAAATTATTTTATGGTAATGGGAAGTACCAAAAGACCATAATTTTGAGTAAATTCAGTAATCAACCAGAACTCCAGGAATTCTCTTAAAAGACAGATTGATGATAGGTGACAGAGAATTAGATAGATGATAGAGATAGATAAATAAATAAATGATAGAGAGAAAGATAGATGATTGATTACACACACACATATGTAGAGAGAGAGGCAGAGACACAGAGGCATAGAGAGAGAGAGAGAGACAGACAGACAGACAGACAGACAGGCAAGACTGACAGGCAAGACTGACAGAAAGAAAAACAAAAAAGAGTGAGGGTGCTGCTAATATATTATGGTGTTTAGTAGATATGCTACATTAAATTGCATTTCCTCCAGATTTTAGTGGAAGGACTTATTTGGAACAACTACACCTTAATTTGAGAAAAAATTCTCTGAGTAAGAAAATGAGTATGGAAACTTTTTAGGGATGTGAATATCAATGGAAGAGGTAATTCAGAATTAGCATCAGACCTGAGACCAGCAACGCAAACCTAGTGAATGGGCTTTGGCAACATTTGCCCAAGACATTCCCGTTTTACATTATTATTTATTTTGCAAATAATAATGTGTATTGCAGCACTGCACTTTTAAAATTATAATATGATGCATGCTCAAAGGAACTGTCATTATTATCTAGGAAAATCCAGCACACAAATATTTTTGTTTTAAAGTTTTACATCTGAGAGAGTATATTTATTAATTTCCAATTGCAATATTATTCACCCTATTGAAACTAAAGACATTCTACATATGTAATCACTAAAGAAATATACTGCTAAGAATTGGTAGGATCATAATATGGGCTTAATTGTAACAGGGAAGAAGCAAAATTATATTACAGTATAGTATAAATATGCTTAAAACTCTATATACTAATGCAACTCTTTACATTGTATTAATAATAGACATTATTTCAATCACTTACAGTTGTAAATAAATAGGTCTTCAAGACCTTTCATGAGGCATATGAAAAAAGAAAGTATATAAAACTGTTTTCTAGTTCCAAATCTGTCGTGGATTTCTTTGGTTGACTGGTGGATGAGTGTATAAAATATAATTGACACTGACTATGTCAAATTTAAGGTGAAGCTCAACAGCTTGGGTACTAACTAATTATATCCGACTTCCCTGAGGGTGCAGAATGAATAAGCTTAATTTTGGTAGAGATTTTTATTTGCAATTTTTGAAATAAAGAAGTGAATTAAATTATATTTTATGTAAAGTATAAAAACAAATATTTATATACAAAAATCTTACAATTACTCAAACTGAGCATTCATCATAGTCATTGGCATTATTAGGATGATTGCTTTGGCAGAGTGAGCAAGAAAAAGAAGGGCTGATGGGAAGAAAACGGTCATATACACACATTTTAAAGTCGTGTGTTTCTGTGATGAAAGCATATGATATGTTCAGAGTGTGGGAGACCCAAACTGGATATTCTATTTGAACTGAAATAGAATATGATTCAAGATCAAACCTGCTAGTTTCCATAGAAGATGAATAAAATAGTAAAAATCAGTTACTGTAAATGGAAGGATTTGGAGGAGAGGATGGAATGCAAATATGTAATGTTGAATTACCAGCACTCTGGCCTACCTGCTTCTCTAGTAGGTTTGACTGTAGAGTTCCCTGGGAATGCCTGCTGGTGTGGGAGGCTGGGACAATGGGATGCTTAGGGGCAAGGATGTTTGGAGGAGCAATTTTGTTGAATCCACTGTAGATAAAGGATAGAAGAAAAACTCCAATGTAAAAAGACTAACCATACCCAGTAAAATATAAGCAATAATTCCCAGATTGGAAAGATCAAAAGAAGAAAAATACACACATTAAAAACATGTACACCACCACCACAACAACAAAATAACAAGAATCAGTGTTACTGTTCATCACCACCAATGGTGCCAATTTCCCAATAAAAGGCAGAGACTAACAGAATGGATGCAAAAATAGGACCCATCATTCTTTCTCATGCAAGAATTAAAACCTAACATCAAAAATAAATATCACTTCAGGGTAATGGGTTGGAAAAGATATCCCAAACAAATGGATTTATGAAGCAATCTGGTGTGGCCGTAGTAATATCTGACAAAATAGACTTCAAACAAAAGCAAATCAGCAGCTATAGGGAAAGGCACTACATACTCATCAAAGGGAAAAACTACCAAGAAGACATTTCAATTATTAATATTTAAGCAAAAACTCAAGGATAGTCATATTCATAAAAACAAAACAAAATAAAACACACTTCTAACAGCTTAATCATGTATTGAAGCCCACAGTATGATAGTGGGAGATGACAATACCCCACTCTCAAAAATTTACAGACCATCCACAAAAATACTAGACAACAACAACAACAAGAAAGCTTGTACTAACTGATGATGTAAACCAAATGGAGCTAGCAAGTATCTACAGAACATTTCACCCAAATACAAAAGGATTTATGTTCTCATAACCTCATGGAACATTCTTCAAAATTGATCACATATTGTACACAAAACAAGTAACAACTCATACAAGGTAATTCAAAGCAAAACAAAACCACCACCACCAAAGCACCCTGCATTCTATTGAAGCACCACAAATTGAAGCTTCATAACAACAGAAACCAGATGACAACAAGCTCACAAAGCCCCAGACACTAAACAGCTCTTAACTGAATAAAAAAAAAATAGGCCAAGACAGAAACTAAGAAAGAAATTGAAGTCTTTCATTAATTAAGTAAAAATGAATAAACACAACATACTCAAACTAATGGGACTCAATGAAGGCTGATCTAAGAATCAAGTTCATAGCACTGTCTACATAAAATAGAGAGAGCTCATACCAGCAACTTAACAGTACACTTGAAAGCCCTAGAATAAAAGAAAAAAAAGAATCGAACACAAAGGAATAGATGGCAAAAAAAATTGTACTCAGGACTGAAGTCAATAAAATAGAAAAAAAAAACAGAAAATCTATACAAAGACTCAATGAAACAAGGAATTTTTTTTGTGAGAACCAGTAAGGTTGCCAAACCCTTAGTTAGAATAACTAAAAGGTGGAGAGTGACTATACAAATTAACAATATTAGAGATGAAAGGTTGGGGGAATAATGAGAGAAGGAGAGGAAATACAGAAAATTATAAGGACACTTAAAATAACCTATTCTCCAGAAAATTAAAAAATCAAAGGAAATGGACAATTTTCTCAGTATGTGCCACTAACCAAAGTTTAATCAAGATTAAATAAGTGATTTAAACAGATGTATGCCCTTAATGAAATAAATACAGTAATTAGAAGTCTGGCAACCTAAAAAAACATCTGTGTGACATGGTTTTAGTGCAAATTACACCAGATTTTTGAGGAGAGTTAATGTCAACACTCCTCAAATTATTACACAAACACAAAAGAAAGAACATTTCCTAGATTGTTTGCAGGGCCACCATTGCCCTGTTACCAAAACTCCACAAACACCCAACACAGAAAGAGCTACAGACCATTTTCTCTTTTGAACATAGATGAAATATTGTCAATAAGGCAGTTGCAAGCAATATCCTGTAACACATGAATAATAGGATCCATTATGACCAAGTAGGCTTGATTCCAAGGATGCAAGGATGCTTCAATGTAAAAATAAAATCACTAAATGTCATCCAACATATAAACTCTTGAAAACTAAAAACTATATGAACACATCATGAGATATACAAAAGGTCTTTAATAAACCTCAACACTTCTTTATTATAAAAATCCTGAAAAGATTATGGATTAGAAAGGATAAAATGCAACGCAATAAAGATAATTTACTGCAAGTATATAAATCTATATCTACTTACATAGAGAGAAACTAAGAGCAATACCATTAGAATCAGGAACAAAATAATGTCGTCCACATTCTCCATACTGTTTCAATATAGCATGAGAAGTCTTTGTCAAAGAAGTAAGACAATTTAAGGAGTTCAATGGGATAAGAATTGGAAATAAAGAAATCAAAGTATCTTTATTTTTGGATGATTAATAATATAGACAGGAAACTCCTACAGCTGATAAACATGTTTAGCGTATTAGCTGGATACAAAACAAACAAACAAACAAAATCAGTACCCTTCCTATATACAAATTACAGACTGCAGAGAAAGAAATAAGGGAAATACCTTTCACAATAACCTCCAATAATATAAAATATCTTGGGACAACTCTAACCAAGCAAGTGAAAAACATGAAAGAATAAAGGTTTAAGATTTTGCTGTAAGAAGTTCAAGAAGGTAGCAGAAGAAGATGGAAAGATCTTAATGTCCATCGATCAGAAGGATGATTTTATTAAATATTACCATCCTACCAAAAAGAATCTACAATTTTCAAGAAATCTCCATCAAATTTCTCACACAATTCTTTACAGATATTAATGTGACAATCTTCTGCTTCATATAAAAACAAACAGAAACAGAAAATAAAGCAAAACAAAACAACAAAAAATCCCAGTCTAGCTAAAACAATCATGAATAATCAAAGAACACCTGGAGGTTATCACCATTCCTAATTTCAATCTGTAGTAGTACAGATATATGAGCATGCAGTGTGAGCATGCAGTCTGAGGATTCGTAGAGACAAGATCGCCCGTTTAGTCTGAGGATTCTGTAGAGATGAAAGGTCTCTCTAGTGGCTGGCTGAACTGCTTCTCTGATCTTACAGCTTTCGCCCCCAATATCTGACGCCAGGCTTTTATTAATAAAACCAATTAGAATTCTTGCTACTGTGTCCTGCCTGCAAGGTATATAGTGCAATGGTGGCACAAAACTTCTGAGAATAATCAGCCAGTATCTGACTGAAGTTTGTGTCTGTCTGAATATTTATCTGCTCCATTAGATGGAGTCCTTATCTGATACTGCTTCAGTGATCAAGAGCATGAGACTATAAACAACCCAGGGACCTAGATTAAAATCAAATATTACTATTCTACTAAAAAAAAGTAGCAATAAAATAACTACTAATGACATTTTGCTATGCTCATAGAGTGATACCTTGCTCAGCCCTCATCATTTAAGCTTCTCCCTGTATCACATGGGAACAAAAACAAAGTCTGCCAGCCAGACAATAAACAATGAGGGACTTCTGAACACTCTGTTGTAAAAGAGATATCGCCACCAAACTCTTCCTCCCGGGAGTTAGGCAAACCTAAAGAAGGGGAGACAGAAAGAGTGTAAGAACGTGAAGAAAATGAGACCCTTTAAATACAAATGATCAAAGTAACAATGAACTTATAGTAACTGAGGCAAAATGCGCAGTCTGTACCGACATGGCACCCTAGATCCGAAAGGGGAAATGAACTTATCTTCTCATCCCTAACTCAGGAACAATTTCTAACTGATAGCAAATGAAAATTTTTACCCAAGGAAGTTTCACTGTGGAAACAAACTACAGTCTTAAAGGCAGGCTACATGCCCAGAAGTAGGCAGACAAAAGAAAACAAACTCAGTGATATTTCTGGAGGTTCCTTGTTATATAATGTTGTGTGTGGGCTTTCCTTTCCTTTTCTAATTTAGTTTTTATGGGACTCCTGAGTGCGCAAAGGATTGAGTCTCTGCTTCTATATCTATTTATTGGGCTCTTCCATTAGTTTTATCCTATACTGATGTGTTAGTTTCTGTTTTATCTTATGTTATTATATGTTTTATTGGCCCTTAGAAGCCTGGTTGTTCTCAAATGAGAAACAGTAGGGTGGATCTAGATAGTAGTGAACATGGTTCAGAAGAACAGGGAGGAGTAGAGGAAGATGAAACTTTAATCAGAATATGTGATATTAAAAATATATTTTCAGGGGGCGGGAGAGATGGCTCAGTGGTTAAGAGCATTGCTTGCTCTTCCAAAGGTCTTGAGTTCAATTCCCAGCAACCACATGGTGGCTCACAACCATCTGCAATGAGGTCTTGTGCCCTCTTCTGTCCTGCAGACATACACACAGATAGAATATTATATACATAATAAATAAATAAATAATAAATATTTTAAAAAATGTATTTTCAATAAAAGGAAATAAGGGATTAACTAGAACAAACTTTTCTAATTTAACATCATAATACATATTAGTTAGTATATTCAAAGCTGATTTAAAAACCCATAAGAGGGTTGAGTGGTGGTGGCACATGCCTTTAATTCCATATCTGAGGTGGCAAAGTCTGGCCAATCTCTGTGAGTTTGAGGCTAGCCTCGTCTACAGACAGAGTACCAAAACAGCCAGGCTATATAGAAAAACTAAAAACCAACCCTCCCCACCAAAAAGATATAAAGAAGATAGGGGCAGTGAAAGAAGAAATGGAGAAAAGTAAATATCAAATAGGGAATGAAATAAGAGAATTATTAATATATCCAATTATTCCCATGTTGCAAATCTGGCTCATAATATTTCAGAAAATGGTTCTTCTGTGTTTTTAATATTACCTTATAACATTTATAAGAATTTTAAAGAATGAAATTGTTTATATTCTTTGTTCATTTAAATATGTCAACATTATAAGTGTAGAAAGTAAAATTTTTAAATGAAGTGTAATGAAATACCCTAGCTTGCTAATCTCTTTATACTTGACTGGCAGGCAACTTTTAATGAATGAGGCATTGGTAACTAACGACACAGTTCTGACATACACTTGTTCACAGAGAATTATATTTTTCTTAATGTGAGTCAGAAAGATGGTGGCATAGAAGACGTGAAGCAGAATAGAATAGGCTTTTATACTTTTAGGGCAGTGAAAGTATGAGACTTCCCATGCATTAAAGACACTATAGGGTTTATAAGTAGTGTAAGGGTTGCTTTTATCTAGTCATCATGGATTCTTATTATATCAAATCAAAACTGACCTATGGAGCTTTAATTTCTAACAAGCACCTTCATAGGTATTAATATGTGTGCTTTAAAAGATGTTTTTTGAGAAGTCTAGAAAAATTAGTGTCTTGTCATTGGGTCAAAAGTGCTGAAAATTTTTCAGCTGATTTTACAAAAATTTGAAAGCTGAATTTCATAATGCCTTATGAAAAATGTTCTCTTTTAAAATTCCTTGATAATGTTCTTAAGTATGTATCAAATTCTGTTATTCAAATTTCTTATTAAATAAAGAGTTCTCTTTAGATAGAAGTATAATAAAAATGGTAGAAGAAAAAGCATGCAGATTGGTGTTGCATCCAATATTAACTAACATTAACATCCTTAGATAAAAATAAGAATTAAAATGTAGATAATTACAAAACCAAGTCAAGTAGTTCAAATACTCAGTAATTCTCTACAAAGTACAAATCCATAATTTAAGTTTATTATAGTAGTTATACTTTTAATATGTGTCATCTTGAAGAACATTTTTAATCAACAGTTTATTAAAAATTATTCCATTTGATATCCTATATTTCTGAAATTTAAAATTTTAATGTGACACATATTAAGCTGTGTTATTGTACCAATTATAATGAGACATTCCACCGCAGACATTTTCTTTATTAAGTTCTATTTCAGTCCATGATTTCTTATGAGTGCCATGGGCATGAGATAAAGGCTTCTCTATAGGATGTACAAATGTGTCACCTGTTGTACCCGTGTTTCTCAGTTTGCAGGGTCATTGATGGTTGAGGATGTTAGAAATTACAGAGTCGCTTGCTGTTTCTTGCACAATATGCATACATTCAAAAATGATGAAAAACTTTTTCCAAGTCGCTTTATTTTCTTTGAACTCAATAGCTCAGTCTTAGTAAAACAGCTTCGTGATGTGATTGCAGCAAGAGAATATTGAGTTCACAAAACCAACCTGGGTATTAAGGAAAAGCCCGTTATATTAAAGGCCTATATTAGGTTACTATGCATGAGAATCCAGGGGGGAAATTATGTAGACTTTCAAGAAGAGAAGACACAATATTCTTCCTTGTTTTTATTCCTCATTCTCAATTTTTCTCGTTCTGCTGTTAATAATGTTGGTAATAAGCATTTACTTGTTTCAATCAATTTTTTCTTATTTTTTGAGAATGTCATGAATGTATACAGTGGAATATTATGACAGCTGCCTGTTTCTCCACATTGTTCTCCTGCCCATTAACAATTCCTCCAGCCAAAATTTATTCTTGTATTCTTCTTTATTTTGTTTTAACAATTCTCTGAGCCTCATTAGTGCTGTCTATATGACATGGGTGTGGAGATATCTATTGATGCATGGGAACCCTACTAGTGACGATATTCTCAATATATAAGGATTCTCACTCCCTAGTAAACTATCAAGTCTTAATAAATTTTTGATATACGATGAGGTCTAGAAATCATCTATTCCAACCACAATAGAATTTTGGTTGGCTTGATTTTACGTTGGTCTTAGGTAAGTAACCACAGATACTGGTGCCTAGCTGCAAATTCCATTCTTTTGTTTGCAAAGGAAAGCATTTCACAGCACTCTTTTCCATATTTCTGCTGTTACATTCTTTTTGCCTTCCTCTTCCTAGGTGTTTGCTGAGCCTTCATAATGTGGATAATCTTCCATTTACGGAAGATCACCAAGTTCCTAATTCTAAGCAATTTAGCCAATTATGTATCTTTTCATTGAACACTGTCCAGTAAAAAAAGAAACTTTTCTGACAAATGTTGAGAATGACCTAGGTTTATGGATATAATCATTAAAATGTAAAAGGCAAGTTAACACCAGGAATATTTAGCGAAATAGCAATAGCGAGTTCTACTCAAAGGCCAATACCTCTCCAGCCATGGGCTTCTGACCAGGAACAAAGTGTAAATAATAGAATTGCCTACTGCAGTGGAAACAATAAATGCAGTTGTAAAGCATTTAGTTACCCCAATAACAATTGTGCTTTCATTTCCCAGCAAAATCTTCTTGACTGCAATGGATGTATCTTAGACTACAGTGTCCAGTGCTAGAAAGATAAATGCTGTCTTTTCTCCCCTAAGAGCTGACATAGCACCTTTTTTGGGGGGACGATGGAAGCTAGACAAGTACAGTGATAATTCATTTGTATAAAGCTGCCTAAAGATCAGAGAGTATAAGAGCCCTATTGGTCAGTCTTACTGACCAGGTAGTGGTAAAACATATCTTTAATCCAAGTAGCAACACTAGTTTTGCATTAGAAACCAGGTGTGACCGGCGCATGCCTTTAATCCCAGTTCTACAGAGGACTATAAAATGGGCGGGGGAAACTCTCAAACACAGTCTCATTCTGAGATTTCTGGAGGCAGAATCACCATTTCAGACTGAGGTAGAGTTAAGAGCCAATGATTGGTTGTTTTTGCTTTTCTGGCCTTCAGGTTGAACCCCTATATCTGTCTCTGGGTTTTTATTCATAGCGCTACAGAAAGGAAAGGGTAAGTTTGGGTCGGACTAAGTCTGAAGTCTCTATGTTCTGAAGCCAATATGTATGTTGTCTTCAGAAATACTAAAGATAGTGTCTTTCAGGGATTGAGAGGTGCCTTAAAATAACTATATTGCAATAAAATAAAAAGTGAAAGGAGAGTAGAATTTTAGTGTAACAAAAGAAGAGAATAAATACTGAGGAAAAAGTTAAGTGGGGATCAAAACAGAAGAATGGGAGGTAGGGGAATTAATGATTCTAGGGTGAAACTGCATTTTGGCAATGATTAACAGTTGCACAAAAGTTTTAGCATGTAATTCAGAATGTATAGTTCTTTGTATTATTCAACTATTTATTTTTTTGGTTCTACACAGGAAGCTACTTGTAACATTTATAGCACGTCAGTCATAATGTTCCAAATATGAACTCAACCAAGGTGTCTTGCCAAAGGGATTGAAGAACTTTGGTATATCTTTATTCAAATGGTCCATATTCAGTGATCTAAAAAAATAAAATGATAAATATTTTATGGCACAAAAGTAGAATATAATATCTAATTTCAATTCCACAAATTTTAAGATGTACTATAAGAATCTGTCTTTGTAAAATGATGAGGAAGTGGGAAATAAAATGAACGTAAGAGATCATAGGAAGTATTTATCATGTTCTCTTTAATCATTATAGTTTCAGTATTCTGTTTTGCCTTTAAGATTATATTTATCCTGTAACAGCTTTTTATCCTTACACGTACAGCTTTCTTGTTTCTTATGCTTTAATTTCAATTCATTAGAAAGGAAAGACAAAAATAAATTGTCTTATTTTGCCTTTGTAACTTATATAATTTGCTAACTTCTGTGAGCCTAGATGTGTTTCATCATTAAAATTTTCTAGTAAAATATAACCAATTTAAGGGTTAATTAATTATGAATTACTTGTCACAAAGATTGATAAGTGAAAAAAATGTTAAATAAATAGCAGCAACAGTTTGAAAGCTTAAAAGGTTACTTGAAGTATAAATAGGTTTAAGACCTCAGTTTTCAGTGAGTCTAATAGTTTAAATTCAAACAGAGTAGATGTCATTTCAATGAGAATTGTTTAGTCAAGAAATACTCCACAAATACTATGAAAGATCTGGGCCAACAGAATAATTCACTAAGTTCAGAATAAATGAATCACAGGGTAGTAAAAAACTATTGACTGAGGATTAAATATGAATGGAAAAGGCATGCTTCTGACTTAATACAGATATTGCATTTCAGGACTTGAGGACTGGCTTATGGGTTTTGAGTGTGTCCTGGTTTGCTTTCTGCTGCTGTGATAAAGGCCATCACCAAAATGGGGGGGGGGATAACTTGCTTCACTTTACAGTTTACAGTCTGTCTCTGAGGGCTGATAAGACAAAAGCTCAAGGGAATTGAGGAAGAAATGGAATCAAAAACTACCAAAGAATGCTGCTGACAGGTTGGCTTCCTTTTCGTGACCTGCTTGACATTCTGGCTGGGGTGACCTCTCCAGGAGTGTTGTTGCCTGCAGAGGGCTGTGCCTTCCATTTCATTGATTAATCAAGAAAATCTGCCACAGACATTCCCATAAGTTTATCTTGTAGAGACAATTCATTAGTTGAGGTTCCCTCTTGCCGGATAACTCTAGTTTGTGTCAATTTGATAAAAAAGCAATTAGCACAAAGGGTGCAATTCTCTTAACGAGCCTTGAGTTGGCTTTTCAGCATTCAAGTCAGACAGTTCACAAACACCTGAATGTACAGTTCCAGGGATTCTCTCATACCCTTCTTATCTCTACTGGTACCACCATTTATCTGGTTTCACACACGTGCACATGCACACAAAATTAATTAAGTAAAAATATATTTTGTTTTTATTATAATGTAAAAATTGCTGAAGGAAGTTCTGATAAGATGAAGCAAATCTGTTTTTGAAAGTAAAGCGAGTTATAATATGATTAAAAAGGGAAGAAAACATTAACACTCATATATGTATACAAATATTTTTGTGAGTTTTTAAGTAATGATAGAGAAAACATGGGGAAAACATCACAGTTCAGAAGGAAAATGATTGAACATGATGGGAAACTCATAAACACTGATGATGGACCAATTTCTTTATTTGGTCAGGAGATTAAAAACATGAACCAATCATTTGACCTTCTATCATGAGGACTTCAAGGTACAGTTGTTTCAAGCTATATCTTTTAATGCTTACCTGTTGGAGAATATTATTTTAAGATGTGTTACTTTTGTTTACTGTGCATTTGTTTAATGATGCTAAGATGTGTTTGATTAAATAAAATTCATCTGTCATTAGGAGACTGAGTCATCAACTACCAGAAGTGGTAAGGAGGAGCCAAGTGCAGAAGGAGAACTTCTTGGGAGACATGAGGAGGGGAGTTAGCTGAGCTGCTTGCTATTTAGCTTTCTGGGGAGCAGAATTCTACCTCAACCTTTAAATCTTGAGTTCTTCAGAGGGACAGAGATTTACACCAACAAAGAGTTGGTGTTTGAGGGAACAAAATTTCCTCAGGATAGTTTTCTTGCGACCCAACTCCAACTTCTGCTGACAGGCAGCTGGGAATTGCAGTTGCTGACTATGATAGCTGTAGTTTAAAAGGTAGCAACAATTAAAATGGAAAGCAACACTACCCAATTCTGCTCTTGTAATGGAGAAAAACTCTATATCTGTATACCACCATACCTACACTATAAAAGCAGAGTGAGGAAGTAAGCTGATGTGTAAAATTGAATTCAGAGGGCTGACCTTCAGGGGAAGTCTCATTCATGACTTAAGTTTACTGAATCATTTGATAATTTAGAAGCATTATGACTCATTATCCCTAAACAATTTAGTTCATATTTTTAAAAGAAAAGCATATTATACAAAATGTACTTGAGTTATTAAAATATTTTCTTATAAATAATATCCATCTATAATTGACATTTATGATAATGAAAGTCTTGTACATTCATTTGTTTACTTTTCCAGAATTTACCCCACAGTTGAACATACTGAATGCACACAATGTCTTCTCTCTCAATGTCTTATTTATTGTTTTCCAACTTTTAAGACAGTAGTTCTCAACCTTCCTAATGCTGAGACACATTAATACAATTACGCATGTTGTGGTGATCCCGAAACATAAAATTATTTTGTTACTACTTTATCAAATTGTAATTTTGATACTGTTATGAATTATAATGCAAATATCTGTGCTTTATGATGGTCTGAGAAAACCCCTGTGAAAGGACCATTCAACCCCAAAAGGAGTCATGGTCCACAGATTGAAAACCAATTTTTAAAGATTTATTTTATTATTATTATTATTATTATTATTATTATTATTATTA
>LOEQ01009184.1:58568-70198 GCA_001685075.1 Bramus lutescens
AAGAAAGAAAGAAAGAAAGAAAGAAAGAAAGAAAGAAAGAAAGAAAGAAAGAAAGAAAAAAACACTATTTCAACAACAACATCCAATGAATTGTCTGAGCTTAAATTATACTTCAGGTAACTCTGCATTGATTAAGATAGGAACTTTTAATAAAATTTCCTGTTTTAACTGCCTGAGGAGGAAACAATTGAGCAGAAAGGTGGAATAAGAAGATGTCACATTTCAACTAAGTTAGTATAAATTTACTTAAAACCATTACCATAAAGAATATCAGTGTTTAAAACATTTTTCTGCAATTATTTCTAATTAACACTCTAATTTTTAATAATCAAAACTTATAGTTACAGCCAGGTGGTGGTGGTACACACCTTTAATCCCAGCACTCAAGAGGCCAAGACAGATGGATCTCTGTGAGTTCAAGGCCAGCCTGGTCTACAAGATCTAGTTCCAGGACCCCAGGACTGTTACACAGAGAAACCTTGTCTCAAAAAGAAAAAAAAAAGGTATAGTTACTGAAATTTCAATCATCTAATATAAATAAATAGACTCCTCACAAGCCTTCTGAAAACAATTAGTTTTTTACCTGGAAAATCTTTGGCTACGGGTACTATGACAAAACTAATTCCACATCTTTGGTTGTGTGTTTTGTAGTAGGTGTGGCAAGCTGTATAGCCCTCCTTCCCATAATTCTCAGTACTCTACCATCTAGAGTTAGACTAATTTTGATCAACCAATGAGGATATCTCAGCATTCCAACGGTGAATTTTTGCTTAGAGACAACTGTCATGCATATAGCTACTGCTCATAAAATCCTCACAAAACATTTCATTCTTATAATTTTATTTACTTATTACACTCTTAAATTTTGTCTGTGCCCCATTGTGATGATTTATTTCATGTCAGCTTGACACAAGCTATAATCATTTGAAAGAAAAACAACACTCAACTGAGAAAATGCCCACACCAGATTGCCTTCTGGGAAAGTCTGTGGAGCATTGCTTCATTGAGGTTTGATAAGGAAGGGTCCAGGTTATTCTGAAAAAAATTTTGATATCTCATTGAAACCACAGTAAATGACAGCCAACTCTAGTATAGATAAATACTCCCTCAGCATTAAAAATAAAATAGTAGAAAAGAAAATGAGATGATTAATTTGCATATTGTGGATATAAAACACACTGAACAAAAGCTCATTTTGACTACACAAGCAGATGTTTACTTTATTTGATTAACTAAAAAATTCATGTGATTAGTTAAAACACAGAGCTGTACTATGAAGTCCAATCTTCTCCTCTCATCATCCATAATTCTGGAAATATAAGCATGTGCCACTAAACACAGGTCCAAATGTTTAAATGGAATAAAACCCTTTAAAATTCTGTGTTGTTCATGTATAACTTGTTAACTTGCTTTTATTAATTTTTTTGCAAAATGGTGACATATCAAGGTTGCATAAAAAGTGAGAGATCAAATGATATGTTCACCGAATGGATGTTTACTCTTCTATTTACATTGAAACTAACTACTGATATCTTAAAACTATTGTTAGAAAAATAAAAGCAGAGAATTAGTGGAAAGATTTACTGCATGAAGCCTAAAAGAAAATGCTATATTTGATAATGAGAACATTTTTAAATGTGCAGTTTAAAAGAATATAAAACTAAAATGTGAACACTATTAAAATTTGAACATTTACTTCACACTATTATTCTAGTTTAATATAGTTAATACTAAAGAGAATTATAAAGTCCAAGAAAAAAATGAGAAACCATAAAGCTGGGTAAAGTATATTACTCAATACTGTATAAACCAAAAAATATAAATGTCAAGCAATTGATGACAATTGATACTTCAGGAGTTGAAACAATCATAAGCCCCAGCAATTTTAGGTGTGGAAAGAAATGATGATTCCCTGTGCTGATGCTTTAAGTGTAGAACAACATAATATTTCTGTGTTTCTTGAAAAAGGTTCAGAAGCTCATAAGAAGCACAATAATTTTTAAAAATGTTTCTCTATTATCCTAAGTTTATTATTTTTCTCTCTTATAATAAATATAAATATACTAAAATAATGTTTGCCAAGTAATTTGAGATAGAAAAAGTTTATAAAAGTGGTTAAAAACTTGTCTATAAAAAAAATTAGTTAATGGCTTTCTAAAAGAAAATTATTGAAAATGCATAAAATGTAGAGAAACTTTGTACCTGACGGTACCAAGGAAATTTTAAGAAACACAGCAATCTATATTTTATATTCATATTAGTTTACATTCACATGTTTACATAACAGAATAAACTTACTCTTTCATATTTAAAGACATGTTTTAATTTTCTTCCAGAAGACATTCAGAATCATTCAATTAGTATTAGCTCATTAAACTTGCAAAAGTTCCCATAATCTTTGCATGTAAGTCTGCTATTGCACTACTTACCATAAAGAGAATTGTGTAATATTCACTTTATGATTAATACACCTGTTTATTTGTCTATACATTTATCACATTTTTCCCAGTGGAGAATGTTTTCAAGATGTTCCCAGAGATACCTGTTACTGCAATATTTCATGGCATTAACCTAGGAAAAAGCGGCCTAAAATGAGGCAGAATAAAGTCTCACACAATGGCTTATTTTTATTCAGGGCACCAGATAATTTATATTCTGAGAAAACCCTTAGGATAACTAAAATCAAATGAGCAAAGTTGACTTGACTTCAAGTTGTATACAGTCACAAGGGCAAGGTTAAAAGGTATAGGCTATATTCAGTCATAGGACAAACTGTGCTTCGAAACAACTTTCTGATTAAAAATGGGCAAGATGACGGCAATCTAAATAAACTCATTCCTTTTTCCTACACCTTGTTGGTGACTGAAAGCACATTACAAGATCAACATATGTTCTGGAATAACAGAAGAGTGCGTATGTGTTTATTGCTTTTAAAATATCTTCTATAAAATTAACATAGCTAGTAATCAATAAATATTTGACGAAAGAATAAAACACAAGAGCCATAGGAGTTCAATGAATATTTTTGAATAAGTGAGCAAATTTTAAATTTGCATATTCCATTGAAAATTAAAAACATTTACCAACATTTCAACTGCTCATAAAACTAACCTAATAAAGGATCACTTTCTCAGGCCTGATCATTCCGCCAATGCATCAGCTGCTGTTTGTAGATCACCTTGAACCTGCTGTTATCCCAATTACTCAGACTCTCAACACTTTAGGATTTTCTTAGAAACTTTTTATGTATTTTCAGTGCTTACAGTTATGAATGAGTTATGATAACTATAAATATGAACAATTCACCCAGCAAATGAACAAGAATCTAAAGTCCTTTTCTTGGCATTGTACATAACAGAGGAGCAACAGAAAACTCATGAAATAATTTGATTTAAATTGAAATAATATATTGTATAGAAATATTATACAGAAGCCTAGCAGGGAGGGAGAGTTACTTACTTGTAGTTAAGCATTCTATTCTAAACTCTTTTAAAAAGTACTCAGACAAGATCTTAGACATCTACATAAAGAAGAAATAGAAAGCCAAAGAAAGAACCAAAGACAGAGATGGAGAAATATAAATTAGTGATTCTGGTATTGGCAGGATGGATATACAATTTTTTATGAAAACTTCTTGGGAAAATAATTTTTGTCATATAGTCTGTTTTTACACTTCTTCCAAAAAAAACTTTTTCATGCATTTTAACTATTTTCCATTTAGAAGGTTTCTTAGGTATCATGTACTTATTTTTTCATAGCTTTACTGAGTTCCACTATACTTTTCATTATGTTACTCTTAACTTTATTAATTTCTTATCATTGATTTCATTTGTCTTGTTGTCTTTTCCTAGTTGAGTTAAAAACTTATTAATTATATTAATAATTTTTATTCCCAACATGAGGATCAAATTCCATGAGTTAAAATCTATGTGGATTTTGTATCCAACATATTTAAATTATGATGTGTAATGGTTTTCTTTAACATTCTGCTGTATTTTAAAGAGATTATTCTCAGTACTTTGAATGATAAAGTGTCTCTATTAGTCAGTATCCATTTTAATAGACTAATTCGATAAACAACATGATAAGGTCTTACTGGAACTCTATGACTTCCTTAAACATAGGCTTTAACCATATTTATGGTACCAGATAAAAATTCCCTTCTGTGAAGTAGGACTCAAATCTAATAAAGAGAATGACTGTTTACCTCATAACCAGTTTGCCTATACTGAACCAGGAAACAGATCTAGTTGGTTAAATCTATATTGCAGTATTCAGGGTTCAGTGATAGATAAGACCATTGATGCCGTTTCACCCCAGCAGCCTCTATAACACCTTCTGGCACTATGAAAGCTATTCAATAGGAACAGTTAAATGGCTAGTTCAAAATTGTTTTGTTTGTGTCCCACAGTCATACTATGTTTTTTATGGTGATTTACTCAGTAGGACATTGGTATCTAGCTATTATGAGAAATTAAAAGTTGTAGAAATAACTTATGTGGGGAGATACCCTTAGGATCACCATGATCAATAAGTCATATTGACATATCTTATGTCTGGCATAAAATGTTTCATTTAATAGCCTATATTTTCTGGAAACAACATTCTTCACTAATGGAGACTACTCTATTCAAACTCATTTAAAAAATAATATATTTTGATGAGTTTACAAACTAGTTGCATTTCATAAAGATTTTTATGTTTCCTTAAGTTTGTTTAATTTACTCCTGCCTCTCCTTTTCCAGCCCATTCCCAATTCCCACTCAAATTTTTAGCTATAAGATAATCTCATTGTTCTCACTTAACACCTGCATCCTCATATTTCCTCATATTTTTCATAGAGATTCCAGGTCATATGTTAAGTAGGTCTTCTTGTGTTTCTTATTTTTGTTAGTCTGCATACTTTTATTATGAATATGCATCTAGTTATTTCTTAATATCTTTGGATTATTGGTTCTAATGTCCCTCAAGAATATAAAAAAAATCTACAGATGTCCAAATCTCTTGTATACAATGGTATATTTCTCAAGATTAATTCAATCAAGCTGCATGTGTAGTTTAAATCATCTCTAGACTTCTCCTGCTAATTAATACAGCATAAATTATATGTAAAGTGGTAAGTCACTACATTCTTTAAAGTATCTTGACAAGAAATAGAGCACAAACTTAAGACAGTTTTAAATTTTATATATAAATAATAGGAAGCATATATATTATATGCATGTATACTAATATGCAATTGGTTGAGTATGCAAAAACAAAATCATAGCATACACATACCTTTATACTTACCTAGCTGACTTCACAAACACATATTTTTTTCTTCCCCAAAATATTTTATATTTTACTCGCCTTTGTTTCAAAATGGTCATATTGTCTTTATGAAATTTGGAAAAATTTTATTGAGCAAAACATATATAAATTAATAAATTTAATTAATTATTACATAATACAAACATATGAAATTCATATATGAATATTATACAGTTTATTTAGTCTTTAGGCCTATACAATGAATACATAGATGTATAACTCTTAGAAATAGTTCCTACCTTTGTATATTTCAAGTGCATAGGATACGATCGCTGGTATAAATGTAATTTTAGAGCTAATGATATAGCTCACAAGAAAAAGTCTTGACCGTGTAGTTTGGTGACCTGAACTTTATGTAGAACCCACATAAGGTGGATAGAAAGTATAAACTTCAGAAAGCTGTGCTTCAAACTTTACTGGTGTATCATGTGTTCCCACATACAGCATGTACACAAGACATTTGATTGCTAATAGATTTCAAATCAAGTTTGAATGTTCTTTTAATTCAAGAATATTTCTTCAAAGTCCATTCTCCCTGGGGTGTTCCTTTCATAGGACACATGCAAGAGGTTGGTGACTGGATTTCTGGATTTTGGAGAGGTTCTGCACCTCATTTTCTAGTGTATATTATCTCTCCTGAACTCATTTTTCCACAGTAAGAGAGAAGCTACGAGCCAATATCAGTATTTTGTAAGTGAATTTGATCATGTACACATAAGTAGAAGAATTATTTTTAAACACAAATTTTTAAAAAACATGTGTTGGGTTATAAATTTAAGAAGATTTAATAAATCTTAATGTCTTAGTAGAGCTCTTGCAATATTCTGTTGTTACAGTTTAAGAATTTCATGAGTACATATGATATATTTGAACAAATCCACTCCCAAATTTGCCCCCTCCCTAAATACTGTTCACCATTCTCAATTACATGTATTCTTTTGAAAAAAATTGTCCACCTATGGAAAATATGCCACCAGTATGGACATGAACATAGCGTCATCCCTGAAGCATAGGTATCCTATTGGGTCTAACATCCCTGAAGTTAACTAGCATTCTGTTCCTCATAGCAGCAATCAATTTGCAATAGTACCTTACTAAAGATGGGAATTCATGAACCTATCTTCCATCTATGCTGGCAAGTTTGATCCTGTGCAGGTCTTGTACAGGAAGCCACAGCCACCATAAAACCTAATGTGTAATGGTACTATCATGTCTTCAAAACAGTTTCACGGAAGTCTTCCAACTTCTCTAGCTCTTATAAATTTTCTTGTCCTCTCCTCTTTCTGGATGATTCCTCTGAGCCTTTGGGGTAAGAGATGTGACATGGATATCCAATTTATGTCTGAGCACAATCTCTTAATCTCCCCATGCAGTATTCTAAAATCATAATTTTATTCATAATAAAGGGTAGATGTTTATAAAAGAGAAGAATTATAAGCTTTGTTTAACTACATTTTATGGTTTGTGTTGTAGTTGATTATATGACCAAGAGTGCTAAACTTGAAATTATTGTTGATTACCATTCCATTATTCTTTTTAAGAAAAATGGGTCCCAAATACAACAGCTTTTATCTTTATTCACTTTTAATTAGATTAAATATAAAGACATATACTTTGGTGTTATTATTACTTTCGTTGATTTTGTTGTTTTCTGGGTTTTTTGTAGGTTAATATATGGATTAAAGCAAATTCTGGTTTTCATACTTTAGGAAGCACAATTTTAGCAATTTATTATCAACATTTCTGTCAAGGTTTTTCTTGTAATTGGGGGCCTCAGTGTCCACTCAGGCTTCAGACAGGATGCTTACAGCAAGCAGGTCTGGCTAAAGGGATCTGAGGGTGAATGAACCAGTTCATACACATCTTCTTCTCATGTCTTTTATTCGTTCAGTGTTCTCTCTCAGTCCTAAAAGGTTTCCAGTTTATATATTCACACGTACACTATTAGAAATTCTGTCAATAGCAAGGATACTAGGCATGCATTTTTCAGGTCGAGAAGACAGATAAGGTTGACAAATCAGGCACCTTTTATCATACTTATGTCTCAGAGGGATATGACTGTGAAGCACCCAGGAATATCTGAAAAGGGTAAATAGAGGAATTGGCTATGTAGTACAAAACTCAGCGGACACTCATACTCACTGATGCCAAGTTGAGAAAGAATTTCTTTATCTATGGCTGGATAAGAGATCAAAAGCTTTTTTCCTGTATCTCTAGGGGTAAAGGAACAAAGAGCTAATTTCCTTTATCTATAAAGCTGAGGTAAAAGTGAAGAATATTTGAAGTTCTGAATATTGTCTATTTACAAGACTCCTCTCTCTGTCTGCCATTTCCTGCCATAAAAAAAGTAATTGTGTGTTGGGGAGGGTAGCTTTATGCAGATTTGACTCTGAGAACAAAGGTTGTTTTGATTTGAGTGAATGTTTCCCCACCAGGGCCCCACAAAGTGGTAAAAGTCATCCAGTTACCAGTACAGCAGGAAGTTATGCCCAATAATTGATTAATACACTGCTGAGGATTTTTGGGATGAATCCCATTATGGAAAAAAAAAAAGAGCACCGAGTCTTCCCAAGGGTTTTACTGAAGGGTAGCAACTATTCAAGAGGCAAGTATCCCCAAAGCTCTGCAAATTGGCTTTCCTCCACTGGAATGTGATCCCCATGGGTTAGTCTAGTGGTTTTGTCAGTTGCGTTCTCACTGTATAATCCTGGGAACAACAGCAACAAACTCAGTTTGTGATCTGCACTTAGTCTCTCATCTTAGGCCTTTCCATTGTTCAGTGAAATTATTATATTGAAAATTTTCAGAAGTGAACATTATTATTCTGAAAGTACATATTTTTGTTTTAAGGCTTTAAGATATATGTACTAAAGCATTTTTTTTGCAAATCCAGATTTCATTAAAGTGTGTGTGTGTGTGTGTGTGTGTGTGTGTGTGTGTGTGTGATGATTTGAGACTGCTCCAAGAAGATATTTGGAGAATGGAGGGGCTTCACAATCAAAATATTCAGGCATGAAAAGTAAAGATGAAGGCTTTGCATGTAAAGTACTGCACAAGCTTTAGAGCCTGAGATGAGATGACCTCAGTACCCACCTAGCAGCTAGCATGGCAGTATGTGTCTGTAACTTCTGAGTGAGAAAGCAGAAGGAGCCCCATGACTTTCATCAGCTAGTATAGCCAAAATGACCAGCTTTTGGTTGATTGATAGAGCCTGTCAAAATAATATTGGTGATCATAATAACAGCAATAGTAATAATAATAATATATAGTGATAATAAGTAACTGAGGAAATTCATCCGAATATTAACTTCAGCTTGCATAGGCATCAGCATGAGTGACAAGATCAGTATGCCCATTTATACAGAACTGCATGCATCATACACCACACACACCATGACAAATAATCAAAAAAAGGGGACATGACAGACAAAGCTAAGGTGATTGGATCACAGGCAGAAGGGAGAAAATATGCAGAAATCAGAAAAAATTATGTTGTGACAAAATCCTTCTGTAATGAAAGAGAACAAGATATAGGGATGGGCAAGATGACCATGGGGTTACTAAAACAGGGAGGCTAGGTCCCTGGCTCTTATACCAGATGGTACCCCTTCTCCTCTAGGACCTACAACAACAGTGCTGTATAGGACTATGGAAGAAATTGGGAGAGTTGGAGGAACTTCCTGCAACAATCAACTGTGCTTTTCTTGAAGTTGAATGTGCTCCAAATACATGTTAACGCCGATAATGTTGGAGTGCTTAGTTTGCTATTTTTTTTAATTTACTTGCAAGAATTCAACCCTAGAAAAATTTCCGAACTCTTATCTGTAGTTAGATCTTTGCTGTCTATATTGTCTAGGTAGAATGCTCAGAGGGAGAGGGCCCAGTGTGAGTGGCACTGAGGAAATTGAATCTATAGTATACCATTTATTCAATTGTGTAGTGAATATCTGAAACACCAAGTGACTGTTCAGGGCCTTGGTGTGGGAGGTCCTTCTGTCAATAATAAGCTAGAGCTAATGGGCCAAGCAGTGATTGAATTAATAGAGTTTCTGTGTGATTATTTTTGGTTTAAGCTAGCCAGGTGGCTGGGAACCAACAAGCTCCCTTCTCCACCAGGGCTTAAGGTACCACAGTAAAACTGGCTTAGATATTCAGTAACTAGATGGCTGTTTTAATTGTTATTATTATTCATGTTTCAATTGGTTTTCCTTATTCTCCTCAACCCTATAAACTGTTAAATATACGTTATAAATTGGATACTCCTAATGACCTAGCTCATTTATCTAATCACTCCAAAGTGAGAATTCCAACAAATGCCTAAAGAAGTTATGGTATATGTTGAATTTCTTACTCACCATATATATCCAATTCCCCTACTAAGGAAGACATTTTCTTAATAGTTTTCATCTTGCTGTATCTTTTGAAAGTCTTTTGTTAATCAGTCCTCATCATTTCATAGTTAATGACCACACAGAAATGACTGAATAGTGCTTCTGATACTATTCCTTGCTTTACTTGGTAGACCTAGTACCATTTTTGAAACAGGGTTGCTGTATGAGGCTGCCCATTGCTGACCTACCTTAAACAGTGATACTCTGCAGTCTATTACTAGTGAATGTTTTATCTCTCACTAATACCTTAAATTTAGAGTTCTTCAGAGAAATGGAACAGAAATTAAAAAAATATTTACTGAAATACATTTAAGTCTTTAAAGAATACCACAACTTAATAGGTACAGTACTTGTTAAAATATTTCAATTCTATTTAGCTGACTACCTGAATGCTAGAGTTGTTTTGTATTCCCATTTATATAGCTTAGAAATTTCTAGACCATTATGTTGTTGGTTATCTCAGTCACTATTACATTTATCAATATGCAAGTATATTTTTGGTATTTTTATTCTTATTTCTAATTCCCTAGGTTTTAATACACAATTATTTTTTCATAAAATACTTGATTGTTTTTAAATGGTGATAGCAGTTTCAGTTTTTTTGTTGCTCTTGTTCTTATTCAGGAAATATCTCAATGTGTCGTTATTTAATTTAATGTGATTTTTATTTCTAAAAACATACATATACCCAGCAAACTTCTGCCACTCTGGACCAGGCTACACCAGTAAGAATCCATGAATGACCTGCTTGCCAGAAGAGTTGCCTCCTCTCATGAATCCTGTTCCCTGGAGCCTTCATTCAGTTCACAACTCCAGCATCCTTCTTTCACTCAATTGAAGGCCACACCAGAAAGAACCAATGAGTTACCCTCCCCCTGACACAATTGCCCCACTTCCTAGATTCTGTTTTCCAAGATCCCTACAATAGCCTGTGACATCCTATCTCATCACTGGCCCTGATGTTGGACCCTGACACCAAGCACAGTTGGTCTTCTGCCACTAAGACACAAGGCACACTAGTCAGAACAGAGGCAAGGCACACAAGCTTGAACAGACTTTAGTTACTCAGGTGTGGGCAACAGCAATCAGATGAACAGAGAAGCCATGCTGCAACAAAGGCCAACTTGACCACCTGAAGGCCAACTGCCAATGCGGAAACAGACTTACTACTAAATTAGAGAGCACACCATGCATCAGAAACTCAGGTCACAAAGACTAAAAAATAAAAGATAAGTGGAAACCAAGGAACAAGACACCCATCCAACAGAGACAAACTCAGAAATCAGGGACTAGATCTAAACATGACAAACCCAAATGCCTAAAGGCCAGGGTAAAAATGCAGTCACCAACCCCCAGGGAAAATGGCATCACCAGACCCAGCTATCTGAAAATTGCAAGACCTCAATATTGCAAAGCAACCTACACACACACACACACACACACACACACACACGAAACTTAAAGCCAACTTTCTGAAGATAATAGGGATTCTTAAAGAGAAAATTTAAAACTCAAGGGGATTTGAATCGGAAATGAAGAAGTCAAACTTTCGTTATTTGAAGATAACATGATTGTGTACATCAATGACCTTAAAAACTCTTCCAAAGAAGGCCTACAGCTGATAAATACCTTCAGTGATGTGGTAGGATACAAGATCAACTCAAAAATATCAGTAGCCCTTCTATACACAAAGGATAGAGAAGCAGAGAGGGAAATCAGAGAAACTTTACCTTTCACAATAGCAACAAATAGTATAAAGTATCTTGGGGTTACACTAACAAAGGAAGTGAAAGATCTATTTGACAAGAACTTTAAGGCTTTGAAGAAAGAAATTGAAGAGGACAGCAGAAAATGGAAGGAGCGCCCATGCTCTTTGGATGGGTAGGATCAACATAGTAAAAATGGCAATTCTACCAAAAGCAATCT